>QJPP01001122.1:0-291739 GCA_003996215.1 Jaltomata sinuosa | reverse complement strand
GAATCTCCAACGGCCCAATGTACCTGGGGCTAAGCTTGCCCCACCTACCAAATCTCATCACGCCCTTCATGGGCGATACACGGAGAAACACCAAGTCACCGACGTTAAACTCCAAGGCTCGAAGCCGACGATCAGCATAACTCTTCTGCCTGCTCTGAGCTGCCCGAAGTCTATCCTGAATCACTCGGACTCGGTCTAAGGAATCTCGAAGCAAATCTATGCTCTGTGGCCCAGCACTAAAACCATCAAACCAACCTACCGGTGATCTGCAACGCCTGCCATACAAAGCCTCAAAAGGTGCCATACCGATACTCGAATGGAAGCTGTTATTATAAGAAAACTCTGCCAAGGGAACAAACTGATCCCAAGAACCTCCAAAGTCAAGAATACAGGCCCGAAGCATGTCCTCCAGAATCTGAATGGTCCTCTCAGACTGGCCATCTGTCTGAGGGTGGAAAGCGGTACTAAGGTGAACCTCTGTACCCAAATCTCGCTGAATAGCCCTCCAGAACTGATATGTGAACTGAGTGCCGCGGTCTGAAATAATAGAAGCTGGGACCCCATGCAACCGAACAATCTCACGAAGGTAGATCTGAGCTAACCTCTCTGCACCTTAAGAAGTATGAACCGGCATGAAATGTGCTGACTTAGTCAGCCTATCAACAATCACCCATATGGAATCAAACCCATGAGAAGTACAAGGCAAACCAACCACAAAGTCCATAGTAATCCCTTCCCACTTCCACTCAGGAATGGGAAGTCGCTGCATCAAACCACCAGGTCTCATGTGCTCGAACTTAACCTGCTGACAGTTCAAGCACCGAGATAAGAACTCTGCTATATCCCGCTTCATACCATTCCAAGAGTAAAGTTGTCTCAAGTCTTTATACATCTTTGCTGTGCCAGGGTGAATGGAGTATCTAGTACAATGTGCCTCATGAAGTATCAACTGAATCAAATCACTAATCCTCGGAACACAAAGGAGACTATCAAACCTCAGAACCCCATATGAGTCTAGAGTAGCCTGGTTGGTCTCACCCTGAACAACCCGATCACGAAGGTCACACAACTGCTGATCCCCAAACTGACGGCTCTGAATCTGATCAATCAAAGTAGAACAAACCTCAACACTGGCGAGAACTCTACTAGGATCCGACAAGTCAAGCCTAACCAAACGGTTAGCCAAGGACTGGATGTCCAAGGCCAACGGTCGCTCTGAAACTGAAAGAGAAGGTAGGCTACCCATACTCACTGCCTTCCGGCTCAAGGCATCCGCTACCACGTTTGCCTTGCCCGTATGATACAAAATAGTGAAGTCATAGTCCTTCAGTAACTCGACCCATCTCCTCTATCTCGAGTTCAACTCTCGCTGACTCGTGATATACTGAACACTACGGTTATCGGTGAAGATCTCACAGTGAACTCCATATAGGTAATGCCTCCAGATCTTGAGCGCGAAAACTACCGCCGCCAACTCTAAGTCATGAGTGGGGTAGTTGCGCTCGTGAACCTTCAGCTGCCTCGACGCATATGCTATTACTCGACCCTGCTGCATCAACACACAACCAAGACCAACCCCAGAGGCATCACAGTACACGGAGAAGCTCTGACCCTCAACCGGCAAAGTCAAAGCTGGAGCTGAAGTAAATAAGGCCTTAAGCCTCTGGAAGCTATCATCACACTGATCCGACCACTGAAATGGGACATCCTTCCTAGTCAGCATAGTCAAGGGTGCTGCTATGGAAGAAAATCCCTCAATGAACCGTCTGTAGTAACCTGCTAACCCAATAAAGCTGCGAATCTCAGTAACAGTAGTAGGTCTAGGCCACTCACAAACCGCTGAAATATTTCCCGGATCAACCCTAATCCTATCCTTAGACACCACGTGCCCTAGGAATGCAACTGACTCAAGCCAAAACTCGCACTTTGAGAACTTGGCATAAAGCCGATGATCTCTCAAAGTCTGGAGTATAACCCTCAAGTGGTGCTCATACTCATCTCTACTACGCGAGTATACTAAGATGTCGTCTATAAAAACTATCACAAATGAGTCCAAATACGGGCCAAGAACCATGTGCATCAAGTTCATAAAGGCTGCGGGGGCATTAGTCAACCCAAAAAACATCACCAGGAACTCATAATGGCCATAACGTGTCCTGAATGCTGGCTTAGGGATGTCCTCCGCCCTAATCCTCATGATGGTAGGCCAGACCTCAAATCAATCTTCGAAAACACTACTGAACCCTGAAGCTGGTCAAACAAATCATCAATCCTCGGCAACGGATACCTATTCTTCACTGTCACCCTATTCAGCTGCCGATAATCAATACACATGCGCATTGACCCATCCTTCTTCTTCACGAAGAGAACAGGAGCACCCCACGGTGACACACTAGGTCTAATAAACCCCTTAGCTAACAGATCCTGGAGCTACTCCTTAAGCTCCCTCAACTCAGCAGGAGCCATACGGTAAGGAGAAATAGAAATGGGCCTAGTGCCCGACTCTAACTAAATAGCGAAATCAATATCTCTCTCAGGTGGAAGGCCTGGCAGGTCGGTAGGAAACACATCGAGGAAGTCTCTAACCACAGGAACAGACTCAGGAGAAGTAGGGTCAGCACTAACATCTCGGATATATGCTAGATAAGCTAAACACCCACGGGAAATCAACTTCCTAGCTCGAAGACAAGAGATGATCCCATATGGTGCATGGCTAACAGAACCCTGCCACACAACCGGGGATACACCGGGCACAGCTATGGTAATGGTCTTGGCATAACAATCCAAAAATACACGGTGAGGGGATAACCAGTCCATGCCCAGTATCACATTAAAATCTAGCATATCAAGAATCATCAAATCACCCCAAGTATCTGAATCACGAGTAGATAGCATAAAAGATCTCACAATCCGATCCACTACTAAAGAATCTCCTACTGGGGTCGAAACAGAAACAAGGACAGATAATGGCTCACTAGCCAACCCCAAACAAGGCACAAAGTAGGCAGATACATATGAACAAGTGGATCCAGGATCAAATAGAGCCATACAAGACTGATGGCACACAGAAATCGTACCTGTAATCACAGCATCTGAGGCCTCTGCCTCTGCTCTCCTAGGGACCGCGTAAAACTGATGACGACCTCTACCTGCCCGACCGCCATCTCTACCACCTGCTCTGCCACGTGGAGCACCACCTCTACCCTGATGACCACCCCCTTTAGCCGGAGGCTGAACTGCTCGTAAAGGTTCGGCCAACTGAACTGTACCCTGCTGAGGGCAATCTCTAGCAAAATGACCAATCGCACCACAAGTAAAACAAGCCCTTGATGGCCTACTCAGTCGAGATGAACCAGCAGATCCCATATGACCACCACGACCTGATGCCCCAGAAACTGTACCCCTCGAAGGCTGGCCGCTATAGCCCTGATGGCTGCTCTGACCCTGCTCGAACTGGGTACTTCTGAAAGTCTGAAGGGAAGCCTGAACCGGTCGGCTGGACTGACCCTGGTACTGCTGTGGCTGATAATTCCGGCTCCACTGGCCAGGACCTCTACCACCATATTTGGAACCACTATAAACACCCTGATGTCGAGGCCTCTTATCTCTGGACCCCTGATCATGTCGCTGTAAGTCCTCCACAGTGCGAGCATAGTCTACAATAGCCTGGAATGACCGACCACTGGCAATCAATATCTCAACTGGATGCCTGATCTCTGGCCTCAAACCCCATACAAATCTACGAATCCGATCTGCCTCGGTAGGAATGATCATAGCTCCAAACGGTGCTAGCTTATGAAAACGGGTCTCATACTCCGAGATAGTCATAGACCCCTGCATAAGGTGAGTAAACTGCTCCCTGTGACGCTCACGATCACTCTGAGGTAGGAACTTGGCCATAAAGGCCTCATAAAACTCAGACCAGGTCAAAGGAGTTGACGACGGTGGTCTACAAGCAACATGAGCCCTCTACCATAACTTCGCTGGGCCCTCTAACTGATAGGTAGTATAACCAACCCCGTGAGTCTCCAACAAACCCAAATGATGCAACATCTCCTCACAGGTAGTTAAAGTCATGTGGATCCTGTCCAGAAGTACCAGCAAACCTCGGAGATGGTAACCTCAAAAACCTACCCAACGCCTTCTGCTCTGACTCTGTCATAGCTGCGCGAGGAGCAAGAGGCTGTGCAATCGATGGAACCGGAATGACCTCCGCACAGGGAGCCATAGTAGCAGGCTGCGCTCCTGAGCTCTGTGCACCCAGGGCTGCCCCCTGAGCGGGTGTCTGCGCTACCTCAGAAGGCCGCTCTCCAATCACACCCAAAAGCTGTAATAGTAATCCCCGAATATCTGGAGACTGAGCTGCGGCTGGAGCTGGCACAGAAGTGGGCACTGGAGCTGGTACTGGAGCTGTAGTAACCTGGCTGCACCTTCTTGACTCCACCATGCTGCTCGGCTTCTGCTCCACCCTAGCCAGCTTCTAGACAGGTCCACTGACGAGGGCGTCCTCGACCCTTACGCTGGAGTGGGAGGCTTATCTCCGCGATGATGCCGATGGATCTCGTAGGCAAACCATCTGCGGAAGAATGAAGTAGAACAAATGAGATTTCCAGAAATCTCAAGGGTCTCACGCACGACACAGAAGCAATGAAAGAGTCAAATTTCCTAAAATGTCACTGTAGCCTCCTAAAGATTGAGTACGGACGTCTCCGCCCCGATCCGCAGGACTCTACTAGACATTGGCTCCTATACCGATGACACCGGTGAACCTAAAGCTCTGATACCAAGTTGTCACGACCCAATTTCTCGGTCATGATGGCACCTACAACCCCCCAGTAGGCGAACCAATTCCCGTAGCCCAGGACAGTTAGTAATGGGCTACTATCTAACAAATAAGCGGAATAATAGTTTAATAAGCAAAAGTAAGAGAGTAAGATGAGGAGAATAGATAACAGGGGTATATATATATACATATGCGGATACTAAACCAAACCCCAAGACCTGGTATCATAGTATAGAGCCAAAACTACATACATGGAGTGCAAACGATCCAAAACAATATATACAGATGTCTCTAAATGGTAATAGAGTACATGAGTCAAAAGATAAACTAAAGCTAAGCTCCAATCACCAAGAGCTCACCCTCAGTCTGAAGTAGTCCCCAACAGATCTCCAAGCACGAATCACAGCGATCTAACGGCGATGGCCCATGCTAGGATCTGCATCCAAAGATGCAGGGGGGTAGGGTGAGCACCAAATGCGAAGCATAAGGTACCCAGTAGGTATCATAGGCCGACTGGGCACATATAATATAAAAGCGTAGTAATAGACAGAATAGAAGCAAGCAGTCACAGAAATCAACGAAAGGTACACAGGAACTAGCCCAGAGGGAAATCAACAGAACCACATATGAGGCCAGTAAGCAGAATATACACACCATAGGCACAGGTGAAAGTAAGAAACAACGCACCTGGGGTCCTTGCAATAACAGTGTATACATAATAACTTTACGAAATGGACGGTATACCGGTAACCTCAAGTGTAAGAAAAAGAGAGAAAGAGTAATGTTAGGCATGCTTAGAGACATTAATCAAGCCCAACTAATCATATCAATCTCAAATCTAGAAACTAACAGCCTAGCAGTAACCAATTTCATAATTAACCGTAACAGGGAACAATTCTACAAGTAAATAGCCAGAGTCTACCTATAGTCCCCCGGCCGCCCATACAACCGAGGAACACAAACAAGTGAAAACAAACCCTTCGGCATCCCATACTACCGGAGTGTACAATCAACAAACAACAAACAAGGGTGGAGCCTCAAATAATGAATGATATGATGCATGAAGATCTCAAGTGAAATGGTATCTCTGTATGTACCTCCTCCGGTGCCGATCCAGCCCAGCAGGTAGGTTCCATGGAAGGACACTGCCCGTATACCTCTACTCCACCATATACCCTTCCTCCGGCACACGCAGCCCGAAGCCCCAGGCCCGGATGGCAAGGTCCATGGAGGTCCCTGACCCCATACTAAAACTCAGTATCAAACATGTCATCCGGAAGCAAGTCCGGGTTCAAGATAGAGACCCAGTCTCGAATATGCATGCCCAGACCCTGTCCAGGACTAAAGTAGTAGGAAGATATCTCAAAAACCCCTCCAAGGGTGCCCGGGCATAACCGGGTCTAAACAGTAGAAAGTCATCTCAGGTTCTCGGTCCGACCGAGGCTAAAAATCATCTCAAGTAGCAAGAAAACTCAACTAGAACCCCAGCCCTGCCGAGTCTAGCGTTAATCATAAAACTAGTGATTTAAAACATAATTTTACTTTCTTTTACCCAAGAATATTCACAAGTTAAATCAAACCATTTCCAAATCATTTCCATTAAAAACAGGCCCCCGGGGCCATGCAAGGTTATAAAATTGTGCCAGTAGGCCCGAAGCCAAAACCATAGTAAAACATGGGTAAAACCTCTTTATATGCATGTAAATGGTATGATCACACACAATAGCTGCTCAACAGCTCACAATCAACCTATCAACCCTGCACAGGCCCACAGCTACTCAGCAAGCATAACCAGCCTAGAAGGATAATTCTATGCCCGGGACTCGCGGACATTCCCAAAATTCCCCCTTCTATGTTCCAGAGTCAACAAGGCCTCACAGTACCACAAGGGTAAATAAAATATATCGGCAAGTACTACAAGCAACGGAGGAACAAAAGTAGGCGGACATGAATAAAGCGGTCGAGGTCTGTGGTACCAACCTAATAAACCAACCCAAGGATGCCCATTAATACAATTTTATTCTATATTTGCGCAGTCTAGGGAAAATAAACCGTAACCTACCTGTCGTCCGATGACAAGCTCGAACCTCTCTGAAAAGAAGCTCTGAAACGAAATCAAACTTGAACTCGGGCTTGAATAACTTGACGTAGATAGTCAATTTTCTTTCGGTGATCAAAATAAATCATCAAAATATTACTCCTGCCAATTCACTTTCCAACGTGATAACATAGAAGTTAAAATTTTAGGAATCCGTTGATTTCAATACAAAATACCTATAGATATGTATATAGGTAGCTTGTATTTGTAAGGGGAAGATAATGGGCACTAGCTATAGATATAATATATATATCAGCAACAATTTCCACTTAAAGAATTGGAGGATCAACCATTACAACTTACATTAACTTGCCACCACTCACCTATTAGCTTTGCTGGACACTCCCTCCACCTCCACGTGTGAGGTGGAGGTGACACCCAATAAATTCATTTCCCACTATATATCTACTCGGGTATTGCATAAGTTCGTGGTAAAATAAATATAGCTTTTCAAATATATCATAATTGATAGAAAATCATTTCGAATAAAACCTCATAATTGATAGAAAATCATTTCGAATAAAACCTACTATACTATAATAATAATTTTTAACGTAACAAAGTTTACTATCTCCGTTAAAATATTACAATGTATAAAAACCTTATAAAATAAATACATATATAATTATATCGTAACAAAAATATTTTTCATAAACCTTTAAAATATTTTAAAAAGGTAATAATAATATAACTTTTTACCAAATTCAACTTTCAAATAAAATATTTTCAAATACACGCGATGTTAATAAATTCTCAAACTTAGGCTCGCAATTCACCAACGCACGATTTTGATACTCAAGAACTCTCTTGAAATACTCCCTTATGTTTTCTCACTGTTTCAGAACTGAAATGGCGTTTTAAAACGATAAGTTGAGGATTAAAATTGATTTTGACCCGACCCGGTTCGCGACCCAGTTCGCAACCCGGTTCCTGCCAGACAGTCCGCGGTAAAACAGTCATAACTTTTTACTCCGCGATCAGTTGGACGTGAGGTTTTGTGGTTGGAAACTAGACTCATAGACCTTCAATTTGGTATTTCGGGGGACTTCTAACTCTTTATATATTGAGAGAAAAGCTTACGATAACTTTTGCCGACTTGCTTGACTTCAAAACTTATCATACGACCAAACAAATGGACCCGGCACCGAACTACCGGTCCTGACAAGCCTTAAATGACTTGGTTCCGCTACAAACATGCTCTAACGGTACAAGGAAAACGTATACGTGGAAATAACCGGAAGGGTCATTACAGAATATTTCTATAATCCCATTCCCTATTGTCCCCAATAGGTTATGTTGGTAAAATTGCTTATTTGGGAGTACTCAAATTGATTAAGGTTTGAATGAATTGATCACATTAAAGATTCTTGGTAATAAAGTAATAAGTGTTGCTCTACTAAAAGTTTCAAGTACATACTTTGATTGTGAAATTATGATTACACTTGATTCGAGTTTGAAATTTTAGTTGGGGGTGAAGTTTGAGTAACCCTTTTCGATTGGGGTGCATGATTTTCCCAATATGGATTAAGTAACATCTTTCTTAATGGTAAATGTCACTTTAAATGTGTGTTGGGGTGAGTGAATGAATTGTGAATTGAAAATATAATTTAGGGTGAACAATTGGTGGGTGTGAAATCATTTGAGCAAGGTTTGGTTCTACGTATATGCCACCTATTTGTTTTTTTGATGAAGTCTGAGTATCCAAAGTTGATTGATTGAGCAACGGTTCTCAATGATAGATTGGGTGACATCTTTCTTAAGTAAGATCATCATTCTTAGGTTTGGTTGTGTCATTAAGGGCCTATATTACATGTGCGATTCTTTAATATGTCATTTTAGGGAAGTCTGTGTACCCATAAGATTTAAAATAGGTTGCTAATGCTTTGTGTGAATTTAAATTGTTCAAATTTTGAGTTGTGCACCACTATTTAGGGTTGTGCAGATAGTCACTCGCATATGGCCTGCACAAGCCACACAGAAGGTAACCTTTGCTACCTAGGCTTGTGCAACACATGTGTGGTCCGCACATCTTGGTGTGCGGCTGTAAAACCCCTCTGCACACCCTAAGACAGAATCCTGTGCTTTCTTACCTTCGCTTGGGCAGATTCTGGGCAATCCATACATATTGGTGTGTGGCCTTACTGGCCCTCTACATACCTTCACTAGTGGTTGCTTCCCTCCTTAATTTGCATTCCTTTTTGCTTTTCTTTACTTTTATTTATTATGTTTCGTGTTCTTATCGTAGAAAAACACAAAAATATTTATTTATTTTTTTCTCACCCTATTTTTTAGGAATGTCTTCCAACTGTCCAACAAAGAAATCCCTATCTAAGGGCAAAGAAAAGGTTCCTCTTGGGCCATTAGCCCTAGTAGAGCCACAACATAGTCCTTCTTTTGACCCCGAATCGCAAGAAGCCCTCTTAAAAGGAAAGGCTGAGGATGAGAGGCTAGATGCACTCAGATCTAAGTAGGGGGAAGATGAAGTAAGATTCAATATACCATGTATGATAGAGCTATACGTTGAGAGGCGCAAATTATGCAATTTCAATAAAGAAAAGTCTTTTAATCTGAAAGGGGTGAAATGACATTTCCCTAACATTGATCATCAGATGGAAAGAAGGGATTGGCATTAGTTAGTCGACCATCCACGGTTCTAATTTCCAGAGATGGTCTAAGAGTTCTTGTCCTCTTATCAGGTCACAATAAAGCAAAAGAAATACCACCAGGCATTTCAAGGACTACTGGTGGTTATAGTGTATGATAGTAAGGGGTGTGGAGGTTGATTGCTCCCAAAGGCAATTAATCATATTTATTTTGTTGAATATAATCTGGAGGGTAATGATTATGCACTTAAAATTGCCTTTAAATTAGAGCAACATGCTTGGATGGCTTCTATCATTGCTAAGGGAATGCCAGCCTGGTCCATAACTAGTGGTCCTGGTCTAACACACAAAAGGGATCTCACTATTCAGGCCAAACATTTCCTAAGTTTTATTTTATCTCACATCAGCCCTTCCAAAAATGAGAACAATATCCTGATCGAGAAAGCGATTTTTGTAGCTTGCATCATGGATGACATTGATTTGAATGTTGGTGAAATTTTGGTACTGGAATTGCAAAATCAGGCTAGACAAAAGGAGACTTCCTTACCACTCCTATGCCTCATCTCCTTATTGTGTGCCCGTGCCAAAGTCCTATTATTTAAGCATAGTGATAAGAAGGTGAATCTTATAGGTGTGATTGACTTGAATTTGAGTCAAGATGAGGAGAATCTGATCACTAAGAAAGGAAAGATTCTTAATTAGTGATTCCTTTGGTGGATGTAATAGAGACTCTTGATGCTATTCGAGACGCTGAGGCTACCACCATATCTTTATCCACCCTATAAGTTCCCTATGCCTTCTCCATATATCTCGAGATCCTCTACTTTAGGCCTCACTCCTTCCATATGATCTCATGCCCATCAGTTTATTTCTAGTGATAGGTTACAGGGCTAGTATGACTCTTAAAAATTAGGCCACTTTAAGTTGGATATGCCTTGACATTTTTATTTATATTTAGGCAACAATTGACAAGGCTTTGAAGCCTGTACATGCCTAGTAGAAGAAGTTGGGTGTGTGAGTGACTTTCCTTAAAGAGAAGCAGGATAGTGGTGCCATTGCTGAGTTGCGAGCTGAGATAGTTCAGGTTAAGAGTGACATTAGGCAGCCTCAGCTAGATCTCAATTTATTTGACACTCCTCTTCCATCGCATTAGGGAAAATCTAATTGATTTCTGCCTATGGATGACTTGCTTAGAGTTTCTAAGGGTGATGATGTAGAGGATTCAGAGAGGAAGGAGGATAAGTTTGAGGGTACTACTGAGGTTGATGTCACATAGGTTCTGATCGAGGAGTAGTAGGTGTTGTTAGCGACCTAGAGGTCGATAGATAATTAGACTGCTCTGAGGGTTGGGGCTAGTTTAATTTCTCATATCCCCACCGACTTGGTTTTTTCTTCACCCATTCAGATTTTGGGTGTTGACGCTCAGGAGAAGCCCAGTTCCTGTCACTGGAGCCCATTCTGATGAGGCTCCCCCTAGTTCTACAGTACCACTACTAATGCTGATTCAAGCACCTAGTGCGTATGAAGGAGTCTCTACCTCTCTCTCTCTTACTATACTCATGTGTATTAGGGAAAATGCTTACTTTTTTGTTAGGGGTGGGGTATTTTATATTTTATGGTCTGTTTATTTCATACATTTAAATGCCCTTGTTAGCTTTGTTACATTTGATTTCCTTTGTCGGTCTTAGTTATTACCTTTGGATTGATTTGATTGCCCTTGTCGGGGTTAGTTATTATTTTTGGATTAATTTGATTGCCCTTGATGGGCTTTGTTTGTATAATGGTGATTATTGTGCCCTCGTCGGGCTTGATGTTATGATTTTTGAATTATAATGCTATTATTAGTTTGTTCATTGGTTCTAGTTATGCTTAAGCCATTGTTGGGTCATTTAACATATCTATTGTTCTATTACCCATCCAAACTTGGAAATCGAGCGTAGTGCCTTCCCAGGATTGTTTTAATTAATGTATGAAGTGCATTATTTCAAATTTTGTCTTTTGTAAATAGAGAGTTAATAAACTCCATGAGTTTTCTTCATGCCACAGTTCTTTCCCAAGGAGTATTTTTCCTTGCTTTTATTTATTTTAATTGTCGAATCAGGTGGCTTTTCCCTATGATAGATTGAAGAGGCAATTTTCATACGAAAAAATGCCTTGTTTTAGGATAGTTTGTGGAGTTTGAGTCGCACATGATTTGAGAAGTACCATCAAGATTTTTGGCAAATGAAATGAGTTTCTAGAAAAAGAGAAAAGAAAGTAACTTTCTATCATGCTCGTCGTCATGATCTTAAAATTCACCATTTTTCTTTTTCTTCACAAAAGAATAGCTTGTAATTCAGAGTAGCTTGTAAAGTTCATTTGTTTTGATTGTATTTGAGACTATCTCTAAAGCTCTAGTTCTTGTAAGTTCCTTGTGTGGTGAGGTTTTTGTGGGTTCATTTGCATACATTGTAGTCTAGAACTTGCCCGAAATGTTATTCAAGGCAAAATCCAAGAATTCACTTGGTTTGAAAAATGAACCTAGGCCTTCCTTGGATTGTCACAATGGCTAAATTCCTACCTTTTATATTATTCCCTAGTCAACTATAGTTGAGCCTTTGACCTTGTTCTTGACAACCACATTATGAACTGTGCCCTTTTTGAGACACCTATCTCTCGACACCCAACTCCTTAATCACTTTGTAAGTAAAAATACAAGCTAAAAGCCCAAGTTTAAGGGGATGAAGTTGTTTGAATGATTGATGTAGGCTAAACATTTAAGTTTGGGGGTATAATGTATTGAAAGTCTAAATCTAGGCTAAGAGCCTATGTTTGGGGGGGAGCATCTCTAGCAATCGTGTTGCAATTGCTTAATTTGTCTAAAAATGTTGAAATGATTAAGAAAAAGATATGATGCTACCCTTATTTTTGAGTGTGAAAGAGAACAAAACAACTTATCGACCACATGTAACCAATTAACAACCAATGAAAAATCAGTGACAAAAAACATATGTCCTTTTCACACAACCCAGACCCACCAAGGATACCTAGGACACCACCCTATGTTTTAACATGAAATCTCGATCTACACTAAGACCAACCTCACATTTAAATATAATCACTCGGCCTCTCATGGACCATATGCAAAAACCATAATCTAAGAATACAACCCAGTCCGCTCATGGAACTATCGAAAGAACATAATCAATGCAAGTAAATCAAACTCGTACCAAGTGTGGTACCCGAGCCAACCATTATGAATCTCGTACCAGGCGTGGTACCTGAGCCAACCGATAAGTATCCCGTACCAGGTGTGGTACTTAAGCCAACCAATATGTAACCTGTACCAGGCGTGGTACCCAAGCCAACCGAATGTCACACAAAATCCAATCAATCAAGAAACAAAGAACAAAGACATAGTTGTAAACCAACAAGCAACAAAACAAGATCATTTCACAAGATTGATAACGGATAGCAGACATTCATAATCTCATTCTGTAAGCATGCAAACTCACACAATACTAAGCGATAGTACATGAACACATATTGCATATTGTGAAATCAAAAACCATCACCTACCTCGAATTACACAAAAGCTCTACTAGACCGGAGCCATTCCGTGTTTCGAAGCCTGTGCTTGTTCTTGGTCTGAAAATAATTACAAGATACTAAAATCAGTCCACATGGCCTACTAATTACCCAGATTATGCAAAACTTCCAATCCCCAGGCTGAACTATGATCATTTCACCCATTTACGGGCTTTCCCACCATAAATTCACCTAAGTCTATCATTTGTACGGATACATTTAGAGAATTATGTCTAATTGATCATAACCCAACAAGAATATTCAAGACCTAAGAACTTCTACGCCCTAGAATCCTCTTTTTCCATGGATTCTACAATTCCTAGTTCAACCCAATCCTTTCCCCAAGTCCACAACTAGTAATTCTACAACGTAGGAAAGATAGTACTACATTAGGGGAGTAGAAACCTTACCTTTGGGATGAAAAATGGTGAAAAATGAGTAAGGTTTGCCAAAATTGCCCTTGCCCTTCTCCAAAATGTTCTTGATGAAAACTGAATGTTTTGAGGAAGTTTCTATATTAAATCCTATCTCAGTCTGCTATAGAGGTCCGTACACCACTATAGCGCTACCGCTATAGCAGAACCAACTGCTACGGTGGTGCTGACCAGAGTTGACTTTCGCTATAGCGAAGGCTGCTACTGCACTTTGTCAACTGCTATGGCAGTTCACACAGGATAAAAAGTCATAAAGTTCCCCAAAATTTCCCAATTGACAACACATATTGAATCCCCGACGTCCCGGAATAACTCCTTCATGTCAACCTTGATATCGAGAGTTCTACTCACCCGAATTCACTTCCAAAAAGTCCTCTGGACTCCTCTATGTCTTGGATAACAGAAAAAATAGCTCACTACAAGACACATTACCCAACTCTTACTCAGATTTCCCTAGACCCTACCTTGCTCAAAAACCGTCTGAGACTAGCCTAGCCTAGAATTTCCAACACTTAAACCTGGAAATTTTCTAACCCAAAACTTGTCATGAAAGGTTTACACATAATGATGGACCTGGTCGTTATACCAAACAATGACAAATTTTTCAAATACTTCATTAGATCCGTCAATGCTTGTTGGCATTCTGGATTCCATTCAAAGTAATTCTTCTTCATTAGTAGAAGAACTTGTGATTTCTTTTGAAGGATCGGGATATAAACCTGCTTACTTCGGCCAGTCTCCCAATGTGTTACGGCAGAGCTTTCACTTTGTCAAGGATTTTGGGGATCTCTTCGATTTCTTTGATTTTGTCTGAAATTACTTTGAATCCATACATTAGAGACAACGAAGCATAAAAGTTTTCCTGATCGGATGTAAAGGCGCACTTTTTGGGGTACAACTGCATCTTGTATTTTTGTAGCACCTTGAATGTTTCTTGCAAATATTGTAAATAGTTTTCTGAATCCATAGATTTTACCAATATGTCATCTATATTTACTTCAAATGTTTTCCATATCTGTTCATTGAACATTTTCTTTACTAATCATTGATAGTTTTCTCCGTCATTTTTTAGTCCGAAGGCCATTACATTATAGTAATATGTCCCATATTTAGTGATAAAAGAATTTTATCTTGGTCCTCCAGGTTCATCTTTATTTTATTATAATCGGTGTACGGGTTGAGAAAACTCAGCATGTCATGTGATACTCCCAAATTACACCTTTGAAATAAAGTATAAAGTTGTCACTGTTCAAATATAAAACCTAACCGAGGTTAGGTTGATCCTACGAGGAATATGGTTAGGACCTAGGTCAATATGGTTATTTGTGTGCTTAGTCATTTATTTCCGAAAGAGGGGATTATGTATCAAATAAAATTTGAAAAGTCTAAGTAACCAAGTAATAGAGTATCAATTTATGTTGTTGTTAATCAATGAGAGAGTTGACTAGGATTGTGTTCCCCATGATTTTATAACGTAGTAAGGCATCGTATTAGCAATATATTCTGGTGCTTAGCATTCAATATTGGTAGGTTAAGTTCACCTAAATGGTTGGTCCCCTAAATAGATAACTATCACTATGCAACTTGGTCTGTCTACCGGTGTTTGATTTGCTAACTCTTATCCATGATCCCAGATTAGCAATTCCCAGATAAGGTCAAGCATTAGATGAGGGTTGATACACCCAAATCTTTGTTGTTAATTTTTTTCCCATTTGTTACTTTTTTTGTCCAATAAGTAAGAATAAGGCGAGTTCTAACATTGATCACTGTTAAAAATAATCAATACAAAGGGAAGAACAATACATGTCTGAACACCATTCAAGAATCACTAACTACTTTGCGTACTTTGTCAATTCGTCATGATTTTCATAACCCTAGTTGTAGATTTAGCTACTCATATTTGTAAGAGAATAATCAGAAATAGATGATGAATTCATGATCATATAATTACAAAATAAATAATAGAAACCCGAAAACTTGAATTATCCAAGAACACTCAATAATCAAGAATCGAGATGTAATAATCTCTCAAAAAGCAAGAAAAAAATATTTGATGTTTCTAAGACTTGAGAGTTAGTAATAATGCATAACATAACAAAGAAAACTTAGAGAATGTATTCATAGATAAAAAAATCCAATCTTAAGTCGACTAGAAAAATATGGCCGTGTCAGGCTTCTATGGATTAGTCCACGACCCCTCGTGTCGAATGATGGCTCATGGTCTTCAGGAGTCACCCATAATCTAGAAAAGTCAACTTTAGGGCCGCAGCTTTCTGCTGGTCGAACCATGGGTCATTGATCCAATCCATGGCTCATCGTGTGACAAGTGATTTTAGGACCTCTTTTCGCACCTCTTCTGATGTTAGGTTGATGAGTCACAGGACGTGCATGTCATTTGGAGTTACGAATAGTGGATTGTACTCATGGTTTAGCCCTTCAATTTGCACCTCCACAAGAGCTCAGTCTACGAGTCACAAGATGGATCCGTGGTTTGAGTTCACGACTCATAGACTAACAAGTGGATTCAGACTTAAATTGCATACTTGGAGATTTCATTCTACGGCCAACAACACGGTCTGTGGTTTTAAATCACGGTCCGTCATTTTAATCATCAGTTCAGACATAGCCAAATTTCAGTACAAACTCCACTTCTTTGCTTGCGAATCCTGTTTTCCTACACATGACACAAAAACATATCATATCTACCAAAATGTGCTCAAGAACGTACAACAATTCCATGTTTTAAGCATCGAAAGTGTCGTAATTCCATGACACATCAACACCCTCAACTTAAAATGTTTGATTGTCCTCAAGAAACACAATAAAAACTATCTTATCATGACGCTTAAACAAAAGAAAATTAGGAAACTCGGACAGTCAACAGGTCTTTTAGATATTTCAGCTTTTAAGTTTGTCACCCCTCCCCCCTCTTTCTTATTACAAAACAGGTTTGCGTACACCACTCATTAAGTTGACACGCGAGGATCTATGGATGGCATTATGATATCAATAGACAAGTTTGCATACACATATGACTGTTACCCCAACAATCAGCAATCAACAATGTTACTCTGGTGCCCTCACCACAAAGATCCTCGGAGTTTTCTATATATCTTTCATTTTCTTATCTCTTTTTCTTTTTGTTTTTTTAGGTAAGAAGAACATAATGCATATTCAACAATTATTGGTATGAACTTATTTTGTTATATATGACATTCAGGCATTAATTTTACGTATTAATTTTTCCTGCTAATTCATATTTTAGGATTTGAATTTTCTTCTAATAGTTGTGATTTATTTATTTATTATTTATAATTGATAACTTGCACTGAAATTTGTTAACCTGTAGTTGGACTACTTGGAGCAAAGGAAAATTATTCATCTCCAAAATCGAAGACACTCAAGAAGAAAGTTAATGACGAATAAAATTATGCATACAAATAAATTAAGAGAATGTTTTTCAGAATGTTGAGGAGGATAAAAGATACAGAGAAAGGTAAGAAAAATAAACTCAAGAAAGTTTCTCACGAGTGATATAATTATAAGTTGTTATTAAGATAGGAATGTGAAAGAATTTTATGTCATTAGTAAAGAAATCAGTTGATTATCGCTTCATTTACATTATTACTTTATCATATACATATATAAGAAGATTAAGTTAAAAGTTTAAAATGATATCATTATTTATATTTGGTAGAGATATAATTGTATGCCTCAAATTTTCAATCTTTTTGGTAGTTTTTCTTATGCATTATTATGATCTATCACTATTAAATTAAATTAAATATGTGTAAAATTAGATATTAAATACGGAAGGGAAATACACAATTTCAGAAAATTAAAAACGTAATTGCAATACCATATCTATATCTAATTCCTGAGTTTTAAAACATTTTCTTACTGTATCAGTTGCTACTCTATTAATCTCTTCTCTTCTCACTGTTATCATCTATTATCTTTTCCAATTCCAAAATCATTTGTTAATCTCTTTTCTTTTTATTGTGTCCACCATTAGCATGAAAAAAGATACTCTTCAAGCTTGAAACATATGTATACATATGTCAAAATCTTTCAATCTGATTGCTTAGGCATTTAGAAAAATCTTTCATGTAGATTTTTGACTTTAATGTGATTGTCTGTGTGAGATACTAAAAATATTGGTATATCAATTCATTTCGATATGAATATTGAAAGAATTCATATTTGGATTTTAGATGTATAAACTTAAGATATTTCGTAAAATTATATTTTATCTATTGATATAATCATATGATACTAAAAATATTGGTATATCAGTTCATTTCGATATGAATATTGAAAGAATTCATATTTGGATTTTATTTTAGATGTATACACCTAAGATATTTTTTAAAATTATATTTTATCTATTGATATAATCATATGATACTAAAAATATTGGTATATCAATTCATTTAGATATGCATATTGGAAGAATTCATATATGGATTTTAGATGTATAGATTTAAATATAGATATTTTTTAAAATTATATTTTATCTGTTGATATAACCATATTATTATTTCAAGTTATATAGTTTAATTTTCGAAAAAATAGTATTTGAAAGATTTAAATATTATGAAGAGTTATGATGTAATGACCCTTCAGGTCATTTTTGCGTTTGCGCCTTCTTTGTACTGTTAGAGCCTTCCTGTAGCGGCTCCAAGTCATTTATGGCTTGCTGGGGACGGTAGTTCAGTGCCCTGGCCATTCATTTGATTGTTATGGCTGTTTTCCTGTTTTAGAAACTTAACTTAGGAGTTCGTTGACTTTAATCAACATTCTTAGCTAACATGCTCAAAATTGAATTATGGCAGTTCCGTTAGCTCCAAAATATTGAGTTTGGTTTGGTTCGACCTTTAGTTGAGGCCTTAGAACTTTCAATGTGATTTTTGTGTTGGTTTTTATGTTTCAGGCTATTTGGAGTTGAAAGTGTAACTTTGGTCAGGCTACAAGATTCCATCAGCTCTAGAATGATGCATTTGGGTTAGGTTGGTGGTTTGTGCGGGTCCTGGGTGAGCCAGGCTCATTTTGGCTAGTTGGTTGATTTTAGTTAGTGTTGACTTGGGTCAACATCCCTCTGAAATGACTTCGTATGGAAGTTTCATCGATTCCTTTGAGTCCAGAACGTCGTTTCCACTCTATTAGCATTATTGATATTTGAGAATCGATTTTCGATTGTGCATGAAATGCCCAGTAGAGTTTCAGAAAAGTGAAGGTGTTGGCCTCAGGCCTTAGTCGCGATCGTGAGACCCTTCCCTCGCGACCGCGATGAGGCACCTGTTTCATTATTCAACGTGATTGCGACGTCCCTTGTCGCGATTGTGATGAAGTCTCTTCCCCATTGTTCTTCGTGATTGCATGGCTAGTCCTTGCGATCGCGATGGTCTTGCCAGCATGGTCATTGCGACTATGTTGGGTCCCCTCGCGATCGCGATGAAGGACCCCTAGGCAGTATATAAGCTTTACCATTCATTTTGCTAGCCATTGTTCTTCATTTCTCCCAACTCTAAAACACAAAATACTCCCAACAAATTGCTCTAGTCATTTAAAGCTTGGGGAACTCAATTATCCGTCAATAAATCTTGCTCCCTCGATTAATTGGTAAGCCCTCTTCTTCCCCAAGTTGTTCTTCTTCTATTGTTGGAAACTCCATTGTTGTTGCATCTTGGAGCTTGGAAATTATTGTAGAATCTGCCCCTTCTTGTGACTTGCATGCTTCATGGGCTCGTTGAAGTCACTTCTTTAGCTCGTTCCTCTCGTTGTGGTAAGTAATTCTTGCTAATTTTCCAGTTTTATTTCTTAAAATTCCATTCTTAAATTCTGACTTGAGCAGGATATTTTAGCCCCGTTTTCATGCCCAAGTTCTTCAATTTTTGGGGGCATGTTCTCTTACGATCATTTGATACTCTTCTATTCCCGACTGCGGGTTGCATGGCCCATGGGCCTGCTGGTGACTCAAAATTTGACCCGGCTATAATTATAGCAATATGGGTATCAATAGGCGAATTTTAATGTGTTATATATGATTGTGATAGTTTGATTATCTTTTGGAGCTTCTTGAAGCTGATCGAGCTCGGACATCATCGTTCCAGCAGCTTGTCATTGGATGACAGGTAGGTTATGGTCTAATTTCTTTAGACTTTGCATATATAGGATAACATTGTACTAATTGGCATCCTTGGGTTGGGTTTGTTAGGTTTGTACCACATGCCTTGACCACTCCTTCATGTCCAACTCGTTTCTTTCCTCTGATGTTTATAGTATTTGTGACAGACGATAATATTACCCTTGTGGTCCTGTTTGTAATTTTTTTGATTTTGGAACATAGATGGTGGGTTATTTCAGGAGTATTCGTGTTTCCCGGGCATCATTATTGACATTTTAGACTGGTTATCTGTGTTGTAGAGCAATTGGAGCCTGTGTAGGGCCGATAGATTGATTGTGAGCCATTAGGCTATTATTTGTGATTGATCATCCCATTAGATGTATAATAAGGGAATTACCACATATTTTACTATGGTTTGGGCTTCGTTCATACTTTTATTAGTTTTCCTAAACCTGCATGGCCTCAGGGGCCTGTTTTCGACTGAAACGACCTTAAATTGGTTTGGAAATGCCTTGCATAGATCTTCTTGGGGTAAAAGAGTTAAAAGATGAGTTTTTATCATGGTTTTCCTACTACTGCTAGATTCCCTAGATTGGCTTTTTCACTAAATTGAGATGATATTAGACTCGGTTGGACCGAGCACCAGAGCTATTTTACTACTTTTTTAGACCCAGTTATGTTCGGGCGCCGTTGGTGAGGTTTTAAGACTTATCTCACTGTTTTAGACCTGGACAGAGTCTGGGCATTCATATTAGAGATTTGAGCTAGTAGTTGGGATCCAGACCCACTTTGGATGATGTTTTTGAGATTGAAATATAGTATATGGTCGAGGACCTCCATGGACCCTACCGATATGGGCCAGGGGCTTTGGGTTGTGTCCGTTGGAGGAGGGGTATACGATGAAGTAGAGGTATACGTACAGTTTCCTTTCATGGAACCTACCTGTTGGTCCCTTTACGTGCCAGAGGAGGTACATACAGAGTTACTATTCCACCCAGATATCATCTTGCATTATACCATTCATTGTGTGAGGTTCCACCCTTGTTTACTATTTGCTGAGTGTACGCTTTGATTGTATAGGCGGCCAGAGGGTTTATTTTCACTTGATTACGTTCCTCAGTTGTATGGGCGGCTGGGGGACTGTAGGTAGAATTATTGTTAGTCTATCGCGATATTGATTCCTGTCATGGTTGCATATGAGGTTTGATATTGATAGAGTTATTTCTGAACTGCCGGTTGCTAGTTTCCTGAATTGAGATTAGCTTGCTTAGTTTGGTTATTAATTCTTGTTTCCGAGCATGACTATCTTAATTCTTCTACTTCCTTCTCTTTTCACTTGAGGTTACTCGTATACTTCCTATTTCTAAATCTCTCCTTATATATATTATTATTGCGAAGATTCCAGGTGCGTCTTTTCTTTCCTCTACCTGTGCTTGTATTATATATCTTGTAGCTAGCCATGTATGTTGTTTTTTGTTGTCTTCCTTATATTCTAGCTTCTATGTGCTTCTTCGTTGTTTCTGTGACTAATTGTTTCTATTCTTCTTATTACTGCTCTTTTATCTTCTATGTGCCCAGTCGGCCTATGATACCTACTAGGTACCTTTTTCTTCGTATTTGATGCTCATACTACACCCTGCATCTTCTGGTGTAGATCCTAGTGTGGGCTCTCGCCACTAGCTCATGGATACTTGTGCGAGGAGACTTTTAGACCATCCAAACTGAGAGTGAGCTCTTGGCGATCGGAGCTTGACATTTGTTTATCATTGTATTTTGTACTCTCTTCCTACTCGGAGACATTATGTATATTTTATTTTGAATCCCTTTTGTACTCCTTATATGTAGATCTGGCTCTTATATACTATGATACAAGTTCTTGGTTGGTTTTTAGCTTCTTGTATACTCTTGTTATTACTTTTATTCTCGTAACCCTTGCTTTCGCTTATATTACATGTTCTTTCATTTAATTGTTAGATAGTAACCCGTTACTCACCGTTTAGGGCTATGGGGATTGGTTCTCATACTGGGGGGTTATAGGTGCCATTATGACCATGAAATTGGGTTGTGACAACTTGGTATCAGAGCCTAGGTTTACCGATATCATCGGTATAGAAGACAATGTCTAGTAGAGTCCTGTGGATCAGGGTGGAGACGTTTGTACTCAATCTTCGGGCAACTATAGTGACATCTTCGGAAATATGACTCTATTATTGATTATGTATCGTGCGTAGTCGTTGGAAGTTTCTTGAAATCTCACTTGTTCTAGTTTATTCTTCCGCAGATGGTTTGTACGAGATTGTCAGCGTCAAGCAGAGATGAGCCTTCAACTCCAGCACCTCCGGCACCAGCTAGGGGCCTGGGAGGTCATTGAGGTAGGGGTCGAGAACTTCCCCGAGCAGTGGCACCTACTAGAGCTGCTAAAGTTGAGATAGATCCCAAGCATGATGATGAGCCAGAGTTTGTTCCCGAGCAGCATGTGGACCAGAGAGCAGCCCAGGTACCACCAGCTCCAGTGCCAGCTTCAGCCCCAGCTCAGTCTTCAGATGTTCGGGGTTTACTTTTACAGCTTTTGGGTATGATTGGATAGTGGCCTTCTAAGATAGCATAGACATCCACTCAGGGGGAAGCCTGGGGTGCACCGAGTTTAGGAGCATAGCCTTATACTGCAGCTCTCTATGCCGAGGTTATTCCGGTCTTATTAGTTGCACAGCCTCTTGCTCCTCGCCGAACTATGACAGAGATGAAGCAGAAGGCATTGGGTAGATTCTTGATATTGGCACCTACGAGGTTTGCTGGTACTTCTGGTCAGGATCCATATGATTTCATTACTAATTGTGAGGAGATATTGCACCATCTGGGTTTACTAGAGACTCACGGTGTTGGTTACACTACATGTCAGCTAGAGGGCCCAACTAAGTTATGGTGTAGGGCCCAGGTTGCTTGCAGACCAGCATCGTTACCTCCGTTGACTTGGTCTGAGTTTTATGAGACCTTCATGGCCAAGTTCTTGCCACAGAGCGATAGGGAGAATCGTAAGGAGCAGTTCAGTAGACTTATGCAGGGTTCTATGACTGTGTCGGAGTATGAGACCCATTTCCATCAGCTTGCTTTTTTTAGGGCCATGATTATGCCTACTGAACCTGACAGAGTCTGTAGGTTTGTTTGGGGGTTGGGGGTCAGAGTTTAGAGAGCAAGATGAGATATTAGTTGCTTGTGGCTGATCATTCCAGGCTATTGCCGACTATTCCCATACAATAGAGGACTTGCATCATCATGACTCCGGGTGGCTACAGTTGTTCTCATCAGGGTGGTAGAGGTTCAGGCTAGTAGGGCCGAGGTTATCAGTCGTAGCAACACTAGGGTCAGTCTAGTAGGATGGTTTAGGCTTCACTTCAGTCTTCTAGTAGGTCTCAATTTGAGAAGGGTCAGGGTAGCCAGCAGGGCTATAGTGGACAGTCAACGAGAGGCGTAACTTCTAGGGCATCAAGTTGTGGTGGCCATACAGGTGCTACTAGTTCATCTCGCTAGGCTAGGCCGTCAAGGCCTTGTTATTATTGTGGTGTGGTAGGTCATTATGCCAGAGATTTCCCCCAGCATGGTAGAGTTCAGCATGTCGCTCAGCTGGCTCAGCCTATTCGCTCAGTTCAGCCACCGCCTCGAAGAGGTGGTAGTTAGGGTAGAGGTGGTGGCCCATGGGGTAGGACAGGTGGTAGGGATAGCAGTCGGTCAGGTGGTGGTCATGTCAGTTCTATGTGGTCCCTAGGAGACCAGAGGCAGAGGCCTCAAATGATGTGATCACAGGTATGATTTTTGTTTGTCGTCGCCCAGCTTTTGCATTATTTGATCCTGGATCCACTTGTTCATATGTATCTGCCTACTTTATGCCTTTTTTGGGGTTGTCTAGTGAGTGGTTATCTGTTCCCGTATCTATTTCGACCTCTGTAGAAGATTCTTTAGTAGTGGATCAGATTGTGAGATCTTGTATGATATCTGTGGGTGATTTGGAGACTTGGGGTGATATGTTAGTTCTTGATATGGTAGAGTTTGATGTGATTTTGGGCATGGACTAGTTATACCCTCACCGCATGGTTTGGATTGTTATGCCAAGACCATTACCAAAGTCGTGCCCAGTGTATCCCCAGTTGTGTGGCAGGGTTCTACTAGTCGTGCACCATTTGGGATCATCTCTTATCTTCGAGCTAGGAAGTTGATTTCTCGTGGGTGTTTGGCTTATCTAGAATATGTCCAAGATGCTAGTGCTGACCCTTATTCCCCTGAGTATGTTCTTGTGGTTAGAGACTTCTTAGATGTGTTCCCTACTGACCTACAAGGCCTTCCACTTGAGAGAGATATAGACTTTGCAATTGAGTTAGAGCCGGGCACCAGTCCCATATCCATTTCTCCTTACCGTATGGCTCCAACTGAGTTGAGGGAGCTTAAGGAGCAGCTCCAGGACTTGTTAGCTAAGGGTTTTATTAGATTGAGTATCTCACCTTGGGGTGATCCTGTTCTGCTTGTTAAGAAGAAGGATGGGTCGATGCGGATGTGTATTGATTATCGGCAATTCAATAGGGTTACTATGAGGAATGTGTATCCGATGCCGCGTATAAATGATTTGTTTGATTAGCTTCAGGGTTCAGTCATGTTTTCTAAGGTAGATTTGTGGTCAGTCTACCACCAATATAGGATTAGGGCGGAGGACATCCCTAAGATAGCATTCAGGATACGTTATGGACACTATGAGTTCCTAGTGATGTCTTTTTAGTTGACTAATGCCCCCGCAGCCTTCATGGATCTAATGCACTGGGTACTTAGGCAGTATTTGGACTCCTTTATGATAGTTTTCATAGATGACATTTTGATATACTCACGGAGTAGAGATGAGCATGAGCAGCACCTGAGGATCATACTCCAGACTTTGAGAGATCACTTGTTTTATGCCAAGTTCTCAAAGTATGAGTTTTTGGCTTGAGTCAATTACATTCCTAGGATACATGGTGTCTAAGGATGGGATTAGAGTGGATCCAGGTAAGATTTAAGATGTTTATGATTGGTCGAGACCTACTACTCCTACCGAGGTTTGCAACTTTATTAGGTTAACAGAGTACTACAGATGGCTCGTAGAGGGGTTTTCTTCCATAGAAGTACCTTTGACTAGGTTTACTAGGAAGGATATCCCATTTCAGTGGTCAAATTAGTGTGAGGATAGCTTTCAGAGGCTTAAGGCCTTACTGACTTCAGCTCCTATGTTGACTTTGTCGGTCGAGGGTCACAGTTTTTCGGTGTATTATGATGCTTCTGGGGTTGGTCTTGGTTGTGTGCTAATGCAGCAGGGCTGTGTGATTGCATATATATCGAGGTAGCTGAAGGCTCACGAGGCGCAACTACCCCACCCATGACCTGGAGTTGGAAGTGGTAGTTTTTTCCCTCAAGATCTTGAGGCACTACTTATATAGGGTTCATTGTGAGATATTCACCAATCACCATAGTCTTCAATACATTACGAGTCAGCAAGAGCTGAACTCTAGGAAGAGGATATGGAACGAGCTACTGAAGGACTAGGATTTCACTCATCTGTACCATCCGAGCAAGGCAAATATGGTAGCGAATGCCTTGAGTATGGGTAGCCTAGCTTCACTTTCAGTTTCTGAGCTACTATTAGCCTTGGATATTTAGTCCTTGGCTAACCATTTAGTTAGGCTCAACTTATGGGATCCCAGTAGAGTTCTTGCTAGTATTGAGGTTCGATCTACCTTGGTTGATCAGATTCAGAGCCATTAGTTTGAGGATAAGTGATTGTGTGACCTTCATGACCAGGTTGTTCAGGGTGAGGCTAGCTGGGCTACTCTAGATTCATATGGGGTTTCTGAGTTTTGATAGTCGTCTGTGTGTCCTGAGAGTTGGGGATTTGATTCAGCTGATATTCCATGAGGCGCATTGTTCTAGCTATTCTATCCATCCTAGCGCAACCAAGATGTCCAGAGACTAGAGACAACTTTACTAGTGAAGCAATATGAAGCGAGACATAGCGGAGTTTGTATCTCATTGCTTGAACTATCAGCAGGTAGAGTTCGAGCACATCAAACCTAGTGGTTTGATGCAGCGACTTCCCATTCCTGAGTGGAAGTAGGAAGGGATTACTATGGACTTTTTAGTTGGGTTGCCTCATACTTCTAGGGGTTTCGACTCTATTTGGTGATTGTTGATTGGCTGACTAAGTCAGCCCACTTCTTGCTAGTTCAAATCTACATTCGAGAGGTTGTTCAGTTGCATAGGGTCCCAATTTCTATCATTTCAGACCGCGGCACTCAGTTTATGTCTCAGTATTGGAGGGCTATTCAGAGATATTTGGGTACAGAGGTTCAGCTTAGTACTGCATTCCACCCTCAGACAGATGGCCAATCCAAGAGGACTATTCAGATCCTGGAGGACATGCTTCAAGCATGTGTTCTTAACTTTGGAGGTTCTTGGGATCAGTTCGTGCCTTTGGCCGACTTTGCGTATAATAATAACTTCCATTTTAGCATTAGCATGGCACCCTTCGAGGCATTCTATGGTATACATTAAAGATCGTCGATTGGTTGGTTTGATGGGTTAGAGTTTAGGCCACAAACTACATATTTACTTTGAGATTCCTTAGACCGAGTCAGAGTGTTCCAGGATAGACTTCGAGCTTCTCAGAGTAGGCAGAAGAGCTATGCCAATCGCATACTTCGTGCCTTAGAGTTTAGTGTTAGTGATTTAATATTCCTCTGTGTGTCACCCATGAAGGGCGTGATGAGATTTGGTAGGCGGGGCAAGCTTAGCCCCAGGTACATTAGGCTATTTGAGATTCTTCAGAGGGTTGGTAGTGTTTCCTATCAGTTAGCTTTGCCTCGGATGTTTTTAGCTATGCATCCTGTGTTTCATGTTTCGATGTTGAGATGGTATATTCTTGATGAGTCACATGTGTTGGAGTGGTACACGGTTCAGTTGGATGGGAGGTTGGCTTTTGTTGATGAGTCGGTAGCTATTGTGGCTAGAGATGTCAGAAGGTTGAGATCTAGGGAGATTCTGGTTGTGAAGGTTCAGTGGAGACACTATTCGATTGAGGAGGCTACTTGGGAGACTGAGAGAGATATATGGGCCTAGTATCCATAGATGTTTGAGCCCTCAGGTACCTTCTTCTTCTTGATTTTCGAGAATGAAAGTCTTTTTAGTAGTTGATGATGTAATGACCATTCCGATCATTTTTGCATTTGCGCCTTCATTGTACTGTTAGAGCCTTCATGTAGCGACCTGATAAGTCGGTAATTTACCAACTTATTTAGCCTTTAAGCTTACACTTTTGCCATCCAAATTGAGAGAAAATAGTGCATTTGACATGATTTGCTTCTATTATACAGATGTATGTGATTTAGAAGTGATTAGAGCGGAATCGGATGAAAACAAGTCAAGATGGAGAAATTCTGGAAATATGGGCAAATCAGTGCGATCGCACTGAAGCAGCACCGATGGTGCTGAAGGTGGAAGAGAAGCTTGTGTGCGATGGCACTGGGGAGGCACGATAGCAATGCAGAGAGACATAGTCAACTCCAGTCAAACACAAGGCCGCAATCACACCAAGATAGCGCGATTGTGCTGACCAGTGTAAATCCCTTGAGTGTGATAGCGCTGCATTAGCGCGATAGTGCTTCACTACGCCTGAATGTAAAAATGGGCAGAAAGGAAATTTCACCCTTGTGGAAATCCCAATCTATACAAAAAACTCCTCAGACATCTTTGGGATAATCTTTGGATATTCTCACAACTCTTTGGCATGCTTGGGAGCAAGGACATCATCCAACACTATAGGAGTGAATACTTGGAGGGATTTATTGTAAAATCTTTAGTTTCCAATCTTTAACTCTTGTTCTTAATTGCTATTTTGTTGGTGTATTTGTTGAATTGAGATTTGGATTTGTATTAGAGATAATACATTCAATCCATATCTAGATTTTGCTTTTGGTTAATTATTTGGGTCTATTTAGTCCTTCATGCTTGAATTTATAGTTAATGGTTGCAAACATTGACTTAGCTTTCTAATTTGGGTTTTTGCTTGAGAGAGGATTACACTAAATTCGGGAAGATTCAATAGTGGGGATTTGGGATTCCATCCTAGATTAAGGCTAGAAATAGCTCAATTCGCTGGAAACCCCCATCTAAGAGTTGGAGCTAGAGATAGCCAACTCACCCAAGTTGATTTGTTTGATTATTGCTCACTCATGGTTGTTCGAGAGAACACACGAGATAGATGCTCAATTGGTAGAGAGACGGTTAGGCATACCTTCAACCAAGACTACCTACGTGTTAGCCAAGTGCAAGTCTTGTGAGTTGAACTCCCATTCTGAAGTCTCCCTTTTTATCCATGTTTGGCGATAGTAAGGTGAAAGCCATTGATCAATCTATATTTTATTTGATTTGATTTTATCTTTAGTTTTAGTTAAAAAACCCCCTTATAGATATCTTTTCCCTTTTTGTTCATTGAACTCCAATAAGTTGTTGTAATTCTTTATTAGCTAGATCGCGACTATATTTTTCTCTGTGGGTAAGACCCCGACATCTATTGGGAATATAAATGTGTTTTGCTCTAATGATCTCAATCACCTCCATTGAAGAGTGCATTTAAGCGTTATCACAGCCCCAAGTCATTTATGTCTTGCTGGGGTCGGTAGTTCGGTGCCCTGGCCGTTCGTTTGGTTGTTATGGCCATTTTCCTATTTTAGAGCCTTAACTTAGGAATTCGTTGACTTTAGTCAACATTCTTAGATATCGTGCTCGGAATTAAATTCTGACAGTTCCGTTAGCTCTGGAACGTTGGATTTGGTCTAGTTGGACCTTTAGTCGAGGCCAGACAACTTCCGGTGTAGGGTTTGTGTTTGTTTTTCTATTTTTAGGCCATTTAGAGTTGAAACTGTAACTTTGGTCAGCTTTTGATGTTCGGAGCATCAGATTCAAAATTTGACGATTCCATCAGATCCAGAATGATGTGTTTGGGTTAGGTTAGTGGTTGGTTTGAGTCCCGAGTAAGCCGGGCTCATTTCGGCTAGTTAGTTAGTTTTAGTTAGTGTTGACTTGGATTGACATCTCTCCAAAACAACCTCGTATGGAAGTTTCATCGATTCCGTTGAGTCCAGAATGTCATTTCCACTCTATTAGCATTATTGGTTTTTGAGAATCAATTTTTGATTGTGCCCGGAATGCCCCGTAGTGTTTCAGAAAAGTTGCAGGCTTTTGTTGTTGCAGGTGCAGGCCTCAAGACTTAATCACGATCGAGAGCCCCTTCCTTCACGACCACGATGAGGCACTTGTTTCCTTATTCTATGCTATCGTGACATCCCTTATTGCGACCGTGATGAAGCCTCCTCCCTATTATTCTTCACGACTGCATGGCTAGTCCTCACGATCGCGATGGTCTAGCCAGCATGGTTATCGCGGCCACGTGGGGTTCCCTTGCGATCGCGATGAAGGACCCCTGGGTAGTATATAAGCTTTGCCATTCATTTTTCCAGCCATTGTTCTTCATTTCTCCCAACTCTAAAACACAAAATACTCCCTGCAAATTGCTCTAGTCATTTCAAGCTTGGGAACTCAATTATCTGTCAATAAACCTTGCTCCCTCGATTAATTGGTAAGTCCTTTTCTTTCCCAAGTTGTTCTTCTTCTATTGTTGGAAACTCCATTGTTGTTGAGTCTTGGATCTTGGAAATTCTTGTAGAATCTGCACCTTCTTGTGACTTGCATGCTTCGTGGGCTCGTTGAAGTCACTTCCTTAGCTTGTTCCTCTCGTTGTGGTAAGTAATTCTTGCTAATTTTCCGATTTTATTTCTTAAAATTCCATTCTTAAATTCCAGCTTGAGTGGGTTGTTTTAGCCTCAATTTCATCCCCAAGTTCTTCAATTTTAGGGGTCATGCACTCTTATGATCATTGTGATCATTTCATACTCCTCCATTCCCGGCCTTGGGTTACGGGGCCTGCGGGCTTGCCGGTGACCCGAAATTTGATCCGACTATAAGTATAGCAATATTGGTATCAATAGTCTCTTTTTAATGTGTTATATATGATTGTGATAGTTTGATTATCTTTTGGATCTTCTTGAAGTGAATCAAGCTCGGACATCATCGTTCCAGTATCTTATAGTCGAATGACAGGTAGGTTACTGTCTAACTTCTCTTGACTTTGCATATATAGGATAAAATTATACTAATTTGCATCCATGGGTTGGGTTTATTAGGTTGGTACCACATACCTTGACCGCTCCTTCATGTCCGACTCATTTCTTTCCTCCGTTGTTCATAGTATTTGTGACAGATGATATTATTAACCTTGTGGTCTTGTGTGGCCTTGTTTTGACTCTGGACCATAGATGGTGGGTTATTTTGGGGGTGTCCATGAGTTTCAGACATCGTTATCATGATTTTAGGCTGGTTATATATGTTGTAGAGCGATTGGAGCATGTGCAGGGCCAATAGGTTGATTGTGAGCCATTGGGCTGTTCTTTCTAATTGATCATGCCATTTCCATGCATAATAAAGGATTTTTCGCATATTTTACCACTTTTTGGGCCTACTTTTTACTAGTTTTTTTAAACTTACATGGCCTCGGAGGCCCATTTTCAGCTGAAACGACTTTAAATTGGTTTGGAAATGCCTTGCATGGATCTTCTTGGGGTAAAATAGTTAAAAGATGAGTTTTTATCACGGTTTTCCTACTACTGCTAGACTCTCTAGATTGGCTTTTTTTCTAAATTGAGATGATATTAGACTAGGTCGGACTGAGCACCAAAGCAGTTTTACTACTATTTTAGACCTGATTATGTCCGGGTGCCCTTGGTGGGGTTTTGAAACTTATATCATTGTTTTAGACCTGGACAGATTCTGGGCATGCATATTAGAGATTTGAGCTATTAGTTGGGATCCGAACCCACTTCGAATGATGTTTTCGAGATTGAGATATAGTATGTGGTCGAGGATCTTCATAGAACCTATCGATCTGGGCCAAGGGATTTGGGCTGCATGCACCGAAGGAGGGGTATACGATGGAGTAGAGGTATAAGGGAAATGTCCTTCCATGGAACCTACATGCTAAACTCTTTAGGCACCGGAGGAGGTACATATAGAGTTACTGTTCCACCCAGATATTATCTTGCATCATACCATTAAATGTGTGAGGTTCCACCCTTGTTTTCTGTACGCTGAGTGTATGCTCTGGTTGTATGAGAGGCCGGAGGGTTTGTTTTCACTTGATTGTAGGTATACTTATTGTTACTCTATCGCGATATTGATTCCTGTCATGGTTGCATATGAGGTTGGATATTGATAGAGTTATTTCTTGAACTGCCGGTTGTTAGTTTCCTGAATTGAGATTAGCTTGCTAAGTTTGGTTATTAAGTCTTGTTTCCGAGCATGACTATCTTTATTCTTCCTCTTCCTTCTCTTTTCACTTGAGGTTACCGGTATACTGCCTATTTCTAAATCTCTCCTTATGTATATTATTATTGCAAGGATCCCAGGTGCATCTTTTCTTTCCTTCACCTGTGCTTGTATTATATATCCTGTAGCTAGCCATGTATGTTGTTTTTTGTTGTCTTCCTTCTATGCTAGCTTCCGTGTACTTCTTCGTTGTTTCTGTGACTAATTGTTTCTATTCTGCTTATTACTGCTCTTTTAACTTATATGTGCCCAGTTAGCCTATGATACCTACTGGGTACCTTTTGCTTCGCATTTGGTGCTCATACTACACCCTGCTTCTTCTGGTCCAGATCCTAGTGTGGGCCCTCACTGCTAGCTCATGGATACTCGTGCGAGGAGACTTTTGGACCATCCAGACTGAGGGTGAGCTCTTGGCGACCAAAGCTTGACTTTAGTTTATCATTGTATTTTGTACTCTCTTACTACTCACAGACATTATGTATATTTTATTTTGAATCCCTTTTGTACTCCTTATATGTATATCCGGCTATTATATACTATGATACCAGTTCTTGGTTAGTTTTTAGCTTCTTGTATACTCATGTTGTTACTTTTCTTCTCGTAACCCTTGCTTCTGCTTATATTATGTCACGTTTCGAGGCTACCCCCTAGACGTAACACGGGACCCGGAACCACGAGTGTCCCAAGTTAACCCTTGGTCATAGCATAACTCAGATAAATCAATAGATAAGCGAAAACATAATAGGAAGATCCGAAATCAAATATATAGATAATCAAGTCAAATAGGAATACACATCCAAAAAAGAGACCCGAACACTTTCTATTTCTAAAAAGCATCTAACTGTCATAAAGAGTTGCTGGGATAAGACCCCAACTAACTCGGAAATCTAAAACAAAAACATAAAGATGGGCACTCTATCTCTAGCCCTTGAATAATGAGGACTCACCCAAATCAGCTGAATGTCTAGCGTAATCTAGTCACGAGTCGAGGGCAGGTGCCTGAATCTGCATTGTAAAAGGATTCAACGCAATATGCGTCAGTACTATAGGACGTACTGAATATATACGATAAACAAGAATCTGAGATAAGCATGCTAAATAAACTTGTAAAGTTGAAATCATGCTATAAGTGTAAAACTGAAATGCAAGAGACTCAATGCAATGCCAAAGCAAGTTATACAAATATCATAGTTCATAATAGTCCTGAAATATGAAGGCGAAGAGTCAATGCATTTTAAAACCTTATATTGTTTCTGTGGGAGGTTCTCTAACCGACATAGGCCATGTGAGCTACATGGAATCTGATATATACGCCCCATCGAAAGGACCCAATATACATTGTCAGGGTATAAAGGCATGACTGTGGCATGATTACTAAATCTGATACACAACTAAGGGGACTTAAAACTTACGAGGGCACGTAGTTCAGAGACTAAGGGTACTCTCACCCTGTCCAACTCGGTGCTAATACTACTCTCAAAATATATACATATAGCTCATAATACTTGTGAAATGTCTAATGTCAAAACTGTTCATAACTTAGGTAGACATATCTTGATGCCAAACCTTTCATAAAACATAGGGACATATCTAATGTCCAAAACTATTGGAAAAGCATAAGGACATATCTGATGTCATGCAATTCACAAGTCATGAGTCTTAAAGCTTTGCAAAATCATAATTCAAAATATACTTTTCTTTCTAATATCATAGGTTGAAGAATTAGGCATGTAATTTTATGAAAATAGAGGTCATGTTACCTAAACATACCAATTTTACTTGAAGACATGCAATTCAATGAGATTGTGCTAAAATTCATCATCGACATATGGGCTTTTGAAATCAATTAAGGAATTTCAATTAATTCATAGATATGTAATAAGAAATCATGAATTGATGCCCTAAAAGAAGACCCATAACTCATTCCCCAATTTGAATAAGAACCCTAATTTAGAAATCCATAAATTCAATTTAGAAGATTGGGGTTTTGGGCATAAGAGTGAAGGGAATACCTTATTGAATACCCACATACCTTGACTTACGCTAACCCAACTGAAATTGAAAATAAGTTGAGGCTTGAACTTGGAGCTTGAAGAGGTTCTTTTCCCAATTTGGTAGATAAATGAGGTAATGAGAAAAGACTTAGGCTAAATGGGGTATAAATCCTTCTAGAAATAGTCAAAATGACATCATTTAGGTGTTAAAAGGGTGGGTAATGACTGAAATACCCCTGGGACTTAATTAAGAAAAAAATGTTAAAAATTGAATGTCAGGAATCACAGATGGATTCCAAGGACCGTAGACTGAACCACGGCTAATGGTTTTAATTCGTGGTTCCTGGACAAACCATCAGGCTGCAGAAGACAAACCACGGTTCAACAGGACAGACCATAGAAAAGTATACGGTCCATAAACCCAACCCGTTCAAGTTGAGGTACTAGGAAGGTCTCTGATCAGGTTCCACGGGTCAACAGGATGGTTTGTAGTTCAAACTACGGTCCGTAAACTTGACTCGTTGTTCCTGAGAATCAGTCAGTCCTTAGATCTGATACCATGAGTTGACAGGACGAGTCGTAGACTGAACTACGGTCTGTAGAACTAACTCATGGTTCTCATACCAGAGTCTGAACCTAGCCGACTTAAGACACGGCTTAATTCCATGATCAGTGGTTCAGACCGCGGTCCGTTGTTTGGACCCGTAAATCCTGAAAAGCTGAAATTTTTCTGAGATTCTGAGTTTAAAAGCTGGATAAGTTTCCGGGGTGTTACAGTATCTCCCCCTTGGGATCATTCATCCTCGAATGAAGACTAAACAAGGTAAAATTTAAGAGAAAGCAGCCCAACTAATCAACAATACATAAAATCTAAAGAACAAACATGATAACAAAGCTTGTAACTTAAAACATGACTGAATCAATTTTGAAAAATATGCATGCATACTAAGATCATGAGGGGAACTGATGTAATAGAGTGGAATAGACATGTTAATGGGGAAACCACTACCTCAAGTGGTAAGTGGGTCGAAAGGGAAGAGATGAGGGTACTTGCCTTTCATGGCTGATTCTGCTTCCCATGTAGCTCCCTCAACAAGCTGATTTCTCCAAAGGACTTTTACCGAAGTGACTTCTTTTTTTCTCAACCTCCGAATCTGACGAACAAGAATCTCTATGGGAACCTCCTCATCGGTGAGACTATCCTTCACACCCACATCCTTCAAAGGAATAATCAAGGTCGGATCACCAACACACTTCTTCAACAAGGAAATATGGAAAACCAAATGAACCACTTCTAATTATGTTGGCAGATCCAACTCATAAGCAACGCTACCAACTCTCCTCGGAATCCTATAAGCACCTACAAAATGGGTACTAAGCTTCCTTTTCTTGCCAAATCTCATCACACCCTTCATGGGTGACACCTTCAGAAAAACCTAATCATCAACCTTAAATTCCAATTACCTTCTCCTCATATCCGCATATGATTACTGTCGACTCTGAGCAGTCTGCAAACTCTCCCTAATAAGTTAAACCTTCTCCATAGTCTCATGAATCAAATCTGGACCAATCAAAGCTACCTTACCTACCTTAAACCAACCAATAAAAGGCCTACACCTGCGACCATAAAGTGCCTCATAAGGCACCATCTGGATGCTAGAATGAAAGTTGTTATTGTAGGCGAACTCGATAAGAGGTAAGTGATCATCCCAATTACCTTTGAATTCAATCACACAAGCTCTCAACATATCCTTCAAAGTCTGAATAGTACGCTCTGCCTGGCCATCCGTCTGTGGGTGAAAAGTTGTGTTAAGCTTCACCTGAGTACCAAAACCTCTTTGAAATGATCTCCAAAACTGAGAGGTAAACTAAGTACCCCTATCTGAAATTATAGACAATGGAACACTATGCAATTGGACTAGCTCACTTATGTAGAGTCTGGCATAATCCTCAGCCAAATCAGTAGTCTTGACAACCAGGAAGTGGGCTGATTTGGTCATTCTGTCGACAATCACCCAAATAGAATCGTGTTGCCTTCGAGTATGAGGCAAACCTATAATGAAGTCCATATTTATTTCTTCCCACTTCCAAGTAGGAAGGTCAATATCCTGAGTTATGCCACATAGTCGATGATGCTCTACCTTCACTTGCTGACAGTTGGGATACTTAGCCACAAAACCGGCTATATCCTTCTTCATACCATTCCACCAATAGACTTCCCGTAGATCCTGGTACATCTTGGTGGCACCAGGGTGAATGGAATATCTGGCACACACAATCGACCCTGATAACAAAGCACACCATCTCCCCCTTGGCAGAAAACTTCAACCCTTTGTTGATGGACTGCACCCTTTAGCTAAAGCAAAATAGGATCACTGTCTTGCTTTGCCTTCACAACTAAGGATAATTCAGAACTATTCTGAACAATAACACCACCTTGTGTCGAGTCCATAAGGCAAACTCCCAACCAAGCAAGCTTATGAACCTCCTTAACCAATTCCTTCTTCCCATCTTTGACTGAAGACACACTACCCATAGATAATCTACTAAGTGCATCCGCCACAACATTTGCCTTCCCCAGATGGTAAAGCACACTCATATCATAATCCTTAAGAAGCTCAACCCATCTCCTTTGATGAAGATTCAATTCCTTCTGCGTGAACACATACTGAAGACTCTTATGATCGGTGAATATATCTATGTGAACACCATACAAGTATTGTCTCCAAATATTCAAGGAGAAGACCACGGCTGTTAACTCAAGATCGTGAGTGGGGTAATTCTTCTCATGAGTCTTAAACTATCTCGAATTATAAGCAATCACTTTACCACGCTACATCAATGCACAACCTAAACCAATCCTAGAAGCATCACAATACACAACAAAGTCATCTAGGCCCTCGAGTAGAGCCAACACTGTAGCTGTGGTCAATCTAGTCTTCAATTCCTAAAAGTTCTTGTCACATAGATCAGACCACTGAAATTTTACCTTCTTCTGTGTCAACCGAGTCAATGAGGCAGCAATGGAAGAAAATCCTTCCACAAATCTCCTATAGTAACTAGACAAACACAAAATGCTCCTAATATCAAATGGGGAAGTGGGTCTAGGCCAGTTCTTTACTACCTTGATCTTTTGAGAATCAACCCGAATACCATATATAGTCACAATATGACCTAGAAAAGTAATAGACTGCATCCAAAACTCACACTTGCTAAACTTAGTAAATAACTGTCGATCCTTGAGAGTTTGCAATACCACTCTCAAATGGTCTGCATGCTCCTCCTCACTCCGAAAATAGATAAGGATATCATCAATGAAAACAATCACAAATATTTCCAGATACTATTTGAACACATGGTTCATCAAATCCATAAAGACTGTGGGAGCATTCGTTAGACCAAAAGACATCACAACAAATTCATAATGACCATACCGAGTCCTGAAGGCTGTCTTTGGAATATCACACTCTCTAACATGAAGCTGATGATAACTGGATCTAAGGTCAGTTTTAGAGAAGAAACTAGCACCCTGAAGCTGATCGAACAAGTCATCAATCCTAGGAATGGGATACTTATTCTTGATTGTGACCTTGTTCAACTGACAGAAGTCAATACACATTCTGAGGGAACCATCTTTCTTTCGCACGAATAAGGCTGGAGCACCCCATGGAGAAATGCTAGGCTTGATGAAACCCTTATTAAAAAGATCCTTCAACTGATCCTTCAATTCCTTAAGCACCGCCAGATCCATTCTATAGGGAGGAATAGAGATAGGATTCATATTCGGAAGAAAATCTATCCCAAAGTCAATTTCCCGCTTGGGATTATGTGTTTTCTTGATTATATTGGTTCCTTGAGTAAATCAGGATTAAATGTTCTCATTATTATATTGGTTCCTTGAATGAACCAGGTTTGTGTGCTTAATTGTCAAAGGTGGTTTCATTATATAAATCGAGATGCATATTGATTGCCATAGTTGTGTCTTAGTGATACCGGGTCCTTGAGTGGTCCGGGTTAATTGCAAGATATGACATAATTATGTGTTGTCTATTACTTGTGTAGTTGCAACATGATTTATATAATTATTGAGTCATGGTTGTTGACTTGGAGTCTTGTTGGTGGTTATATTTTGGCTTGACTTTTTATTCTTGTTAACTCATGTGGATTGAACTTCATATTGTACTTGTCTCATGGTTAAGCATTATGAATTTGGAGTAGAGTTGCATGATAGGGTTCATGATTGTCTTGTTGTATTGTATTACCGTTATGTGTTCATATTTCTCATAGTGGGTTGGCTGATGACCCTACCAGTAAACCGTTATTTCTTGTGTACTGATACTACATATGCTCTTCTTTTGTTGAGTATGGGGCATATTTCAGTGACTATTTTGAGACCTCAGTTGTGATTCAGACAATATTCAAACTCAAGTGTCACTCCCCGAGGCTACCCCCTAGATGCAACACGGTGCTCAGTGTCACAAGTGACCCCAAGCTAACCCATGGCATGACATATCTATGCAATTTTAAGTAAACAACATATATTGTATGGAAGCTGAAGATAGTTTATATATCTGAAATGAGAAGAACCCAAAATGTGTCTGAACCATAAAAATATATGAAGAGTATAGTGATGACTGAAAACAACACTATTGACTCGTCTGAATCTAGTCTATGTCTGAAAGCCTCTAACTGATATGAGTTGCTGGGATATGCCCCCAGCTAACTCTAATAAAACTGAAACTAAAAAGTAAATACTCAAAGTAAAGCATGTTTATCATCCTCGAACTATGAGGAATCACGGCTGAGTTGTTGAGTATGGACCGGAAGTCGACTAAGCGCGGTCTAGATACTGTGTGCCTGAACCTACATCATAAAACAATATAACACAAAAGTATGCGTCAGTACTTTGAATGTACTGAGCATGAAGGATATGTACTAAGCTGAACAATATAGAACTGAGCATGGACATGAACATACTGAAATATAAGTGAAAGTTGGACTAGATACAATGACCAAGTACAAATCATGAATATAACATGCTGAACTTAATACTGAAATAAATACTGTACACATGGTCAATGCAATATGAGTCTGACTGCGGGAGATACTATTAACCGACATACCCCAAGTTGAACTGACTATGGGACTAACCTGTAATCCTGGGTGGAAGGGAGTTCATACCTTGCCAAGGGTACAAATAAGTCTGACATGGATCCACTACTGATGTCTTCAAGGGACAAGGAGATACAACCTAGTCTGACAGCTGACTCCTTTATACCTATAGTGGCGCCATAGTTCTAGAACTTGGAGACTGATACTAAAGGTCTTAGCCTAAACTGACAGCTAAGCCTTCATCCCCTTGTCCGCTTGGTACTAAGTCTACTCCCAACTGAATATGAGCAATAATGCACTGAAATAATAGATAGCTCAAAATCCTGATAATTTACTCAAAATGCAACATAAACATACTGAATGGTATGGCATCTAAATTCTTGAAACATGATTTCTTGACTGACATACCTAGAAAGAATAATTTTATGAAGTACTGAAAATTATGATAGGCTAGGGTTCTGGATTCTAAACATGAACTGTAGCAATTCTCCAAGACATATGAACTAAGCATCACATAACTATAGTATCTGAATAGCAAGGGAAACTCTAAGGTTTTATGAACCCTGGGTCTAATCAATCATGGGGAAACAGAAGGAACTGACTGAATTCTATGGACCTAGTGGGTGAAAGGAAACCGCTTGTAAATTCCACATACCTGGTGAAGGAAACTAAGGAGAAATCCTTGGATTTTTGGGGCTGAACTTGATGAATACCTATGCTTGTTCTTGAGAGAAAACTATCGCTTCTTTCTCTTCTTTTCTTTCTAAGTCTGATGATATTAGGAGAATGAGGGTTTTAGGTAGTTTTTGACTAATTAGGCTTAGAGTAGTCAAAATGACGTAGCCTAGTCATTAAAAGAGAAAGAAAAAGTCTGGAATTCCCTTGGAAAATAAATAGAAAAACTAATGAAATTCACGACTCAGGGATCCTGACTTGGTTCTACGGCTCGTGGAAAGTTCCATGGGTCGTGGAACCCTGTCGTGGTTTCCTGGTCTTGAAAATTACGGTGCTGGATGGAACTCCACGAGTTGGGTTCATGACTCCTGGAAGCTTTCACGGGTGGTGGAATCCTCCTCGTGTTTCCTGAGCTAAGTTTTTAGGTCTATGAAGATAGGTTCCACAGGTTGAGTTCACGACTCGTTGAAACTTCCACGGGTCGTGGAACCCACTTGTGAACCTTGGGGACTTGAGGTTGGGCTACTAGAAATTGGTTCCATGAGTTGGGTTCATGACTAGTGGAAGCTTCCACGGGTCATGGAACCCAATTGTGGTTCCTGGAAGTCATCTGAAAGGAGAATTCCATGGAAAACTTCTACGGTTCGTGGAAACTTCTATGATCTGTTGCCTCAAGTCATGGGACGAAGTTTAGAGGAATAGTTCTCTGATCTTTGTTCCACGAGTCTAGTCCATGACTCGTGGACTATTCCATAGCTCATGGAAGTGACTGGTGGTTCTGCTGACAGTTGAAAATTTTTATTTCCTCTGGTTTTCTGAGCTAAGTCTGGGCTTTGAAGTTCTGGGGTGTTATAATATCTCCCATTTGGGATCATTCATCCTCGAATAAAGACTAAATAAGCTGAGTTTGGAGATAAAGAGTTGCAATCCCTACCAGTTGAGTATAAGAAACTGACATCTAACTGGGCTGAGTTCCATAAACATGCAATTATGCTGAAATGTAAGGATAATTGATGGAATGACATATAGAGACTGAATTACACAAGTGTAAACTGAGAGACTGGAGAGGAACTGAACTATTACCTCGAGCTAAAACTGAATCGGAAGAAAAGATGTGAGGGTACTTGGCCATCATGGCTACTTTTGCTTCCCAAGTCTCTCCCTCTGTGGACTGGTTCCTACACAAAACTTTTACTGAGGTGACTTCTTTGTTTCTCAACCTACAAACTTGACGGTCAAGAATCTAAATTTGAACCTCTTCATAGGTGAGGCTATCCTTCACATCCACACTATCTAAGGGTATGATCGATGCCGGATCACCCACACACTTCTTCAACAAGGAAATGTGAAAGACTGGATGAACCGCTGCTAGTTCTGCTGACAACTCTAACTCATAAGCCACGTTACCAACCCTTCTCATGATTCTGTAAGGACCTACATACCTGGGATTGAGCTTCCCCTTCTTTTCGAATCTCATCACCCCCTTCATGGGCGACACTTTCAGGAAAACCCAATCATCGATATCAAACTCTAAGTCTCTTCTCCTAACATCTGCATAGGACTTCTGATGGCTCTGAGCTGTCTTTAGCCTCTCTTTGATGAGCTGAACTTTATCCATAGCCTTATGAACTGAGTCTAGCCCAATCAAGGCTGCTTCACCTACTTCAAACCAACCTACCGGTGATCTGCATCTATTCCTATAAAGTGCCTCATACGGGGCCATCTGGATACTTGAGTGATAACTGTTATTATAGGCAAACTCTATGAGAGTTAGGTGATCATACCAACTACCCTTGAAATCGATCATGCAAGCTCTCAAAATGTCCTCTAAGGTCTGAATGATATGTTTTGCCTGACCATCCGTCTATGGATGAAATGTTGTATTGAGATTCACCTGAGGACCAAGACCTTTCTGGAATGATCTCTAGAAATGAGATGTAAACTGGGGACCTCTATCTGAGATGATAGACAAGGGAACCCCATGCAACCTGACTATCTCGCTGATGTAGAGTTTGGCATAATCCTTCGCCAAATCTATAGTCTTAACTGCCAAGAAGTGAGCTGACTTAGTGACTCTATCCACTATCACCCAAATGGAGTCATGATGTCTGCAAGTACGAGGTAATCCCATAATGAAGTCCATATTGACCACCACCTAATTCCAAGTAGGAATGCTGATCTATTGAGTCACACCTCCTGCTTTCTGATGTTCTACCTTAACCTGCTGATAGTTGGGACACTTAGCCACAAAATTTGCAATGTTCCTTTTCATGTCATTCCACCAATAAACTTCTTGTAGATCACGGTACATCTTAGTGGCACCTGGATAAATGGAATATCTGGAATTTTGGGATTCTAAGAGGATCTGCTGCCTCAACTCACCCACCTTAGGAATACATAAATGACCTTGATAATGAAGCACACCATCTCCCCCTTGGGAGAAAACCTCAACTCTCTGCTGATGAACTTCACCCTTCCGCTGAAGCAATATCGGGTCACTATCCTACTTTTCCTTAACCTCCACTACTAATGAAGATCGTAACCCATTCTGAACTATCACACCACCATCTGATGTGTCCATAAGGCAAACTCCTAGGCGAGCAAGCCGATGAACATCTCTGGCTAATTCTCTTGTCTCTTCCTCGACATGTGATACACTACCCATAGACAGTCTATTGAGAGCATCAACCACTATGTTGGCCTTACCCAGATGGCAGAGAATATTCATATCATAATTTTTGAGGAACTCAAGTTATCTCCTCTGATGAAGATTCAACTCTTTCTGGGTAAACACATACTGGAGGCTCTTATGATCTGTGAACACATCAACATGAACACTATACAGGTAGTGTCCTAAATCTTTAGGGAAAACACAATTGCTGCTAGCTCTAGGTCATGAGTCAGGTGGTTCCTCTCATGGACGTTAAGTTGTCTGGAAGCATAAGCTATGACCTTACCTTGCTGCATCAAAACAGAACCCAGGCCATCTCTGGATGCATCGCATCAAACCACATAGCCATCTGAACCCTCTGGTAGAGTAAAAATAGGAGTTGTAGTCAACCTGGTCTTCAGTTCTGAGAAACTTTTCTCACACTCATCTGACCATTGAAACTTGACCTTGTTCTGAGTCAACTTGGTCAATGGGGAAGCTATGGATGAAAATCCTTCTACGAACCTCCTATAATAACCAGCCAAACCCAAAATACTTCTGATGTCTGTCGAAGAGGTGGGTCTGGGCTAGTCCTTTACTGCCTCAAAATTTTGAGAATCAACTCGGATGCCTTCACTAGACATCACATGACCAAGAAAAGCGACTGAATTCAACCAGAACTCACACTTACTGAACTTGGAGCATAACTGGCTATCCCTGAGAGTTTGTAGAATGACCCTCAGATGATTCGCATGCTCCTCCTCATTACGACAATAAACACAGATATCATCAATGAAGACAATGACGAATAAGTCCAAATACTGTCTAAATACCCTGAATATTAAATCCATGAAAGCTGCAGGAGCATTGGTCAGTCCAAAAGACATAACTACAAATTCATAGTGACCATACTGAATCCTGAAGGCTGTCTTTGGGATGTCACTATCTCTGACTCTGAGCTGATGATAGTCGAATCTGAGGTCTATCTTAGAAAAACAACTAGCACCCTGAAGCTGTCCGAACAAGTCATCAATCCTGGGGATGGGATATTTATTCTTGATTGTGACCTTGTTTAACTGACGGTAGTCAATGCACATCCTGAGAGAACCATCCTTCTTATGCACGAATAATATTGGAGCACCCCATAGAGAGATATTTGGTCTGATGAAGCCCTTATCTAGAAGGTCTTTCAGCTGTTCTTTCAATTCCTTAAGCTCAGTTGGAGCCATTCTGTAAGGAGGAATCAAGATAGGCTGGGTATCTGGAAGGAGATCTATTCAGAAGTCAGTTTCCCATTCAGGAGGAACTCCAGGAAGATCTTCTGGAAACACTTATGGGAACTCATTCAACACTGGGACTGACTCAAGAGTCGGGGTCTTGGAGTTTGAATCCTTAACTCGAATAAGATGATATATGTACCCTTTGGATATCATTTTTCTGGCTTTAAGGTAGGAGATGAATCGACCTACCGGCCCTAAGTTACTACCTTTCGATTCTAAGACTAGCTCGTTAGGAAACTGAAATCGAACGATCCTAGTTCTACAATCGACTGAGGCATAACAGGAATGTAACTAATCCATGCTTAGAATGATATCAAAATCTACCATTTCTAACTCTACAAGATCTGCTGAGGTGACTTTATGGGAGACTGTGACAGGGCAATTTCTGTATACCCATCTAGCTATAACAAGGTCACCAATTGGACTAGAGACTGAGAAGGGTTCTCGGAGGATTTCTAGACTGACACTGAAGTTTACTGCTATATATGGAGTTATAAAGGAAAGTGTAGCCCATGGATCTAACAATGCATAAACATCAGTATTAAAGACTCACAACATACCCGTGCATAAACATCAATATTAAAGACTCGCAACATACCCGTGACCACATCAGGAGAGTCCTCCTGGTCCTCGACATGTTCTGGCACTGACCACCACCAATTCCAGATGAGGCACCCTACTGAGTGGGGCATCTGTATGGAGCTGATGTAGAACCAGCCTGAGTCTGTGGATGAACATCCTTATCTCTTTGAGAATCCGTTGTACAATCCCTCATCATGGGGTCTGGCTTGCCATACCCAAAGCAATTTCAACTACCTGCTAAGCACTCACCTTGGTTGTTTCTACCACACTTCTTACATACTGGATTAGTGCACCCACTGGTAATCGTACCTTGGGACCTAGAGATAGACGCTCTATCCTGTTGATCCTTCTTGAACTTAGGCGCTGGGGAACTATCAGAAGATGGAGCTGGAGCTGAATTTTTCTGGAAGAACTGAGAGCAATTCCCACCCTATGATCTCTGATGAGAGTAGCTAAAGTCACATGTCCTATCCCTCTTAGTATCTCCTCCCCTTTCCTTGATCTTCTCCTCTTCAAGATGCTGGACATAAGTAACCAGTCTGGAGAAGTCCTTCTTTTTAATCAGCATAGCAGTCTTGCACTCTTTAACTACATCATCGGATACACAGGATACAAACTTGCTCATACAAGCTCTAGAGTTAGCTACAATCGCTGGAGCATACTTGGATAGCTGAGTGAACTTGAGAGAATAATTCTTCATGCTCATGTCATTCTGCTTCAGATTAATGAATTACTGAACCTTGGCTTCCCTGAGCTCTACTGGGAAGAATCGGTGTAGAAAGGCTGTCTTGAAATGATTCTAACTCACTGGACCTTCATTTGTACCATGAGATTCTTTCCACTGCTGGTACCAAGTGTAGGCCACTCTCTTCAACTGATAGGCGGCCAAGTCTGCACCCTCGACTGGAGTGACACCCATGATGTCTATCACCTTTTGAATATCATCTAAAAATTATTGGGGATCCTCTTCAGACTTGGACCCATAAAACTCTGGAGGGTTCATTCGAGTGAAATTCCAGATCCTTGTTGTAGCAGTGCTAACCTGAGGCGAAGCTGGTGCCGCAGCCTACTGATTGACCTAGGCGGTCATGGCCTGTGCAAGAACCTGGAAAGCAGTCCTGAATTTGGCATGCGTGACTTGCTCATTCAGTGGGTCTGCTGGAGCTGGCTGATTCCTAGCGTTAGCTCTTTTGGGAGGCATTTTTCTGAAAAACGAAGAGTATAAGTTAGAATAGAAGGAAATTAAATAGAGTTTATACTCTATAGCACAAACTGGAAAAGAAAGAAGGGAAGTTATCCCTAAAGACGTCTCATAGCTTCTCCCCCATAAGTGTGGCGCGCTTCATACCCATGAAGAAGACTCTACTTGATGAAACTTTTAGACACTCTAGGACACTTGAACCTTATGCTCTAATACCAAGTTTGTCATGCCCCGAGGCTACCCCCTAGATGTAACATGGTGCTCAGTGTCACAGGTGACCCCAAGCTAACCCATGGCATGGCATATCTATGCAATTTAAAGTAAACAGCATATATTGTGCGGAAGATAAAGATAGTTTATATATCTGAAATAGGAAGAACCCAAAATGTGTCTGAACCATAAAAATATAATAAGAGTATAGTGATGACTGAAAACAACACTATCGACTTATCTGAATCTAGTCTATGTCTGAAAGCCTCTAACTAATATGAGTTGCTAGGACATGCCCCCAGCTAACTCTAATAAGACTGAAATCGAAAAGTAAATACTGAAAGTAAAGCATGTCTATCATCCTCGAACTATGAGGACTCACCATGAGCTACTGAGTATGGACTAGAAGTCAACTAGGCGCGATCTGGATGTTGGGTGCCTGAACCTACATCATAAAAGTATATAGCACAAAAGTATGCATCAATACTTTGAATATACTGAGCACGAAGGATATGTACTAAGTTGAACAATAAAGAACTGATCATGGACATGAACATATTGAAATATAAGTGAAAGTTGGACTGGATACAATGACCAAGTACAAATCATGAATATAACATGCTGAACTGATACTGAAATAAATATTGTGCACATGGTCAATGCAATATGAGTCTGACTGTGGGAGATACTATTAACCGACATATCCCAAGTTGAGATAACTATGTGACCATAACCCTGGGTGGAAGGGTTTTCATACCTTGCCAAGGGTACGAACAAGTCTGACGTGGATCCACTACTGATGTCCTCAAGGGACAAGGAGATGCAGCCTAGTTTAAAGGCTGACTCCTTTATACCTATGGTGGTGCTGCGTTCTGGGACTTGGGGACTGCTACTAAAGGTCTAAGCCTAAACTGACAGCTAAGCCTTCCTTACCTCAAAATTCTTATAATTCACTGAGAATGCAACATAAACATACTAAATGATATGGCATCTAAATTCTTGAAACATAATTTCTTGACTGACATACCTAGTAAGAATAATTTTATGAAGTACTAAAAATTATAACAGGCTAGGGTTCTAGATTCTAAACATGAAATGTAGCAATTCTCCAAGACATATGAACTAAGTATCACATAACTATAGTATTTGAATAGCAAGTTAAACTCTAAGGTTTTATGAACCCTAGGTCTAATCAATCATGGGGAAACTAAAGGAACTGACTGAATTCTGGGTACCTAGTGGGTGAAAGGAACTCGCTAGTGAAATACCATATTCCATGTGAAGAAAACTACAGAGAAATCCTTGGATTTTTGGGGCTGAACTTGATGAAGACCTCTGCTTGTTCTTGAGAGAAAACTATAGCTTCTTTCTCTTCTTTTCTTTCTAACTCTGATAATTTTAGGAGAATGAGGGTTTTATGTAGTTTTTGACTAATTAATTAGGCTTAGAGTAGTCAAAACGATGTAGCCTAGGCATTAAAAGAGAAAGAAAAGTCTGGAATGCCCCTGGAAAATAATTAGAAAAACTGCTAAAATTTGCAACGCAGGGATCACAACTTGGTTCTACAGCTCGTGGAAAGTTCCACGGGTCATGGAACCCTGTCATGGTTTTCTGGTCCTGAAAACTGAGATACTGGATAGAACTCCACGAGTTGGGTTCACGACTTGTGGAAGCTTCCACGGGTCGTGGAATCCCGTTCGTGGTTCCTGAGATAAGTTTCTAAGTCTTTGAAGATTGGTTCCACGGGTTGAGTTCATGACTCGTGAAAACTTCCACGAGTCATGGAACTTACTCATGAACCCTGGGAACTTGAGGTTGGGCAACTGGAAACTGGTTCCATGAGTTAGGTTCATGACTCGTGGAAGCTTCCACGGGTTGTGGAACCCAATCGTGGTTCTTCGGAGTCATCTGAAAGGAGAATTCCACGGACGACTTCTACGGCCCATGGAAACTTCTACGATCCATTACCTCAAGTCATGGGATGAACTTCAGAGGAATAGTCCTCTGATCTTTGTTCCACGAGTCTAGTCCATAACTCGTGTACTGTTCCAGGACTCATGGAAGTGACTCGTGGTTCGGCTGACAGTTGAAATTTTTTATTTCCTCTAGTTTTCTGAGCTAAGTCTGGGCTTGGAAGTTATGGGGTGTTACATTAAGGGTAAGCTGCATCTTTCGGGCTACGAGGATTTCTTCCCTTATTTTCTGGTCCATTATTTTGAACTTAGATATTACTTTGATTTTGGGGTTGCATCCACTTCCTTTTGACAGTTATTAGAGTTTTGGTACGAGGACTTTCAGGTTCTAGGGATGGTTTATTTCTGCATACTTATTCTTACTCTTCATTTAAGATATTTATTATTGGCATTATTAATGTGATTGATTTAGTTGCCCATTTTTAGCTTAGTGTTAGATGGTTTATAAGGTTAGTTGGTTCTCCCACTGGAGGGGTTTAGTTTAGGTGCCACTCACGGTGGTTTTTAGTTGTGACAAAGTTGGTATCTGAGCCCTAGGTTCATTGATCTTGTTGTACTTAAATGGGTCTAGTAGAGTCTTGTTGAATGGTACAAAGACATTTGTACTTTTCTTTGAGAGGTTATAAGACCTTAGGAAACTATCCTTTCTTTCTTCCTTCGTGCTATAACTTTATTCTAATTGATATCTGGCAATCCAAATTGGTATCTGACCCTCTTCATTATTTTTTCCATAGATGGTGAACACTAGATTAAATGGAGTAAGAGCAGCAGCTCCAGCTGTGGAACCGACTATTTAGGGATGAGGACGAGGTAGGGGTAGGGGAAGGGGAGGAGGTAGAGCAACACCCACCACGGGTGAAGCTAAAGGAGCTACTGACCAAGCCCGTCAGAGGCTAGTATCACCTCACCCACCCCAGGATTATTTTGAGGAGGCTGAGGGAATGGACGAGGATGGTGTGGAACTGGAGATGGTGGCATTGGGTGGAGGTGCACTCCTACCTCTGATGTCTTCTGAGGTTATTCAGTCGGTTCTGGCTAAACATAGTGGGTTGGTTGGTATTGGAGCTACCCCCAACTGAGTTCTCATCCCATTTCAACATTAGCTCCTATGATAGATAAGGCTTTGGGTACTAATACATTTCCTCATCCTTTGTTAGGCCCCGTCATGACCAGGATTGAACATGAGTTCCTGACCAAGTTTCTAAAACTGAAATCTCCTTCATTTCATGGTACTGAGGCTGAGGATGTATTTGAGTTCATAATTGATTGCTATAATAGGCTACACAAATTGAGTATTGTGCAACAACATGGTGTTGAGTTCGTGACTTTCTAACTGCTAGGGGATACAAAGCGGTAGGGGAGAGCCAATGTGGAGTGTTGGTCACCAGTTTTTCCTCTATTGACTTGGGTTCAGTTTCATGCCCTATTTTGGGAGAAGTATGCAACCCATACTCTTCGGGACCGCAAGAAGGATGAGTTTTTGGCCCTTGAACATTGAAGTATGCTAGTGCGGCCTATGAGGCTAAGTTCCATGCTCTGTCTCGTTATACTACCAATTTGTTGGACACTGAGGAGGAAAGGATCCGCTTATATGTTAAAGGTTTGATCACTGATCTTCAGGTTCTGTCTGTTCACATAACTTTTCTAGGAAAGAGCTTCAATGATGTAGCTGATTATGTGAAAAAGCTTGAGGGAGTTAAGTAAGTTGATCAGGCTAAGGTATTATCCAAGAAGTCCCAGAATGCGGGTAAGTACAGTGGATCTTATTCTAGGGGTCATAGCCAGCACGTTCACTTGGCTCACCCTATTCAGTCAGATTTGTCGGCCTCTACAGGTGGTCATTCAGGTGTTATTCAGCAGTCTCTAGTTTCTAGAGACCAAGGGGATTCATATTCTTTGGTTAACATGCCTTCTTGTGAGTGAGGTTGTTATACTTATGATGTTGTGGGGCACTTCAAGAGAGAGTGTCCTCTGAGGAAGATAGGTAATCAGGTACAGTCACAGACTAGGGATGTGTTTCCAGCAGGTAGAGGTAGAGGTGGTAACAATAGGGGCAGTCCATAAGGTGGATTGGGTAATGATCAAGAAGATCATGATGGAAATAAAGGTAATGGTAATGCAGTAAAGGGTGGAGTGTAGCTTGCTAGAGAGTTTGCCAAGCTTGATGATAAAGCTCACTATTATGCCTTCCTTGGAAGGACTGAGGCTGAGGCATCTGATGTCGTTATTATAGGTACTATTCTCATTTATGATCGGATGGCTATGTTTTGTCTGATCCGAGTTCCATATACTCTTATGTATCTATTAGATTTGTGTTGGGTCTGTACTTGGTCTGTGATGTACTCGATTCTCCTGTGTATGTTTCTACTACGGTTGGTGATTTTGTAGTAGTGACCCATATATATCGTGCTTGTTCTATTTTGCTTATAGGTATTCAGACATGCGCAGACTTGATCACTTTTGACATGCTTGATTTTGAATTTATTATGGGTATGACTTGGTTGTCTCCATATCATCCTATTTTGAACTGTAACACTAAGACAGTGACTTTAGAAATACTGGGTATGGGTAAACTAGAGTGGGAGGGTTTGTATAAGTCTAAGCTGGTGAAAATCATATTTTTTGTTTGGGCTAGAAAGCTAGTGAGGAAGGGGTGTTCAGCCTTCCTGGCTCATCTTCGGGATGTTAGTGTGAAGTCTCCTTCTATTGAGTCGATTCTTGTGGTTACTATGTTTCAGGAGGTATTTCCTACATATTTTCCTGGTTTGCCTCAAGATATGGATATTAATTTTTGTATTGATTTAGAGTTGTACACTCGCCTAATTTCTATTTCTCATTATCGAATGGCTCCGACAGTGTTTAGGAAACTCAAAACTCGATTACAAGAACTGCTTGATTAGGGATTTATTCATCCCAGTGGGTTACCTTGGGGTGCTCCAGTTTTGTTCGTCAAAAATAAGGATGGTAGCATGAGGATGTGGATTGATTACAGGTAGTTGAACAAGGTTACCATTAGGAATAAGTATCTCTTGCCTCGCATAGATGATCTCTTTGACAAATTGTAGGGTGCTTTGATATTCTCCATGAGTGACTTGAGGTAGGGTTACCATCAGCTTAAAATTTGGCCTGAAGATATACCTAAGACAGCTTTCAGGACTCGATATCGGCATTATGAGTTCCTACTGATGTCTTTTGGATGGACCAATGCACCGGCAGCCTTCATGAGGTTGATGAATGGTATTTTCAAGTCCTTCTTGGATTCTTTTGTAATAGTTTTTATTGATGATATTTTGGTTTACTCCAAAAGCAAGGAGGAACATGCAGGTCATCTTCACATTGTCTTGGGAATTTTGAAGGAGAAGTAGTTGTATTCAAAGTTTACAAAATGCGAGTTCTTGTTGTCTTTGGTTGATATCTTAGGGCATGTAGTCTCGAAAAAAAGGGTGATGGTAGATCCCCTGAATATTGAGGCAGTTCAGAGTTGGGTTCGACCTAGCTCTGTTATAGAGGTTAGGAGTTTCGTGAGTCTTGCTAGTTACTATTGCAGGTTTAAGAATTTTGCTTCTATTGCTACCCACTTGAAAAGGTTGACTCAGAAGGAGGTGTCATTTGTTTAGTCAGATAAGTGTGAGGAGAGCTTCCAAAATCTCAAGACACTTTTGACTACAACTTCTATTCTTTTATGTTCGATTGAAGGTAAGGATTTTATTATATTTTTTGATGCTTCACATTTGGGTTTGGGTGCTGTATTGATGCAGGACAGGAATGTCATTGCTTATGCTTTGAGGCAATTGAAGCCTCATGAAAAGAATTACCCAACTCATGATTTTGAGTTAACAGCGGTGGTACTTGCACTTAAGATTTGGAGACACTATCTTTATGGTGTCAGTGTTAGGTATTCACAGACCATCATAGCCTGCAGCATGTGTTCATGCAAAAGAGCATGTGTTCATGCAAAGGGATTTGAACTTGAGACATAGGAGATGGATGGATTTGTTGAAAGACTATGATGTGACCATGTAGTATCATCTAGGTAAGGCTATTATGGTGGCAGACACATTGAGCCATAGAGCGGTAAGTATGGGAAATTTGGCTTGTTTGAGAGTGTCAAGGCGACCCTTGGATAAGGTGTTTTAAACTCTAGCATCTAAGTCCATGCAGTTTGGTGTTTCATAAAGGGGTGGAGTGTTGGCTAGTATTGAGGTGAAGTTAACATTCCTCGATGAAATCAAGGAAAAATAGTTTAAGGATATGGAATTGAATAAAATTCAGAACAAGGTGGTGTTTAGTGAGGCTTCAGATTCCACACTTGATGCATGTGGAGTATTATGGTTTAGAGGGAGAGTATGTGTTCCTCGGGTTGGTGATTTAATTCAGAATATGTGTTCCTCGGGTTGGTGATTTAATTCAGAATATTCTAGTTTACGCTCATGGTTCACAATATTCTATTCATCCAGGTGTACCCAAAATGTACTGTGACTTGAGGAAGCTTTATTGGTGGCTTGGGATGAACAAGGACATAGTGGAGTATGTATCCAAATTTCACAACTATCAGCAGGTAAAGTAAGAGCACCAAAGGCCTGTAGGTTTTCTACAAAGGATACCCATTCTTGAGCAGAAGTGGGAAAGGATAACTATGGATTTCGTGGTAGGTCTTTCTAAGACCTTGGGGAAGCATGACTCAATTTGGGTTATAGTGGATAGGCTAACTGAATCAGCCCATTTTATTCTGGTTAGAGTGGACTACAGCTCCAAACATTTGGCCAAGATCTACGTCAGGGACATAGTGAGGCTATATGGAGTGCCATTTTTCATCATTTCAGATAGTGGTATGCATTTCACTTCTAAATTTTAGTGCAGGTTGCATAAAGAGTTGGGCACCCAATTCACTTGTAGCATAACATTTCATCCTCAAAATGATGGACAGTCGGAGAGGACAATTTAGGTATTTGAGGATATTTTGAGGGCATGTGTGATCGACTTTAGTGGCCATTGGGACCAGTTCTTGCCATTGTGTGAGTTCTCATACAACAACAATTATCACTCTAGCATTGATATAGCTTTATTTGAGGCACTCTATGGGAAGGAGTGTAGATCGCCCATAAGATAGTTCGAGGCTGGTGATGTGAAACCTTTAGGCACTATTTTGGTAAAGGAAGCTCAGGATAGGGGAGATCTATCCAAACCAAGTTATTGGAAGCCTAGAGTAGGCAAAAGGAGTATGCAGACCATAAGGTGAGGGACATATCATTCAAGATTGGTAAACAGGTTTTGTTGAAAGTGTCACCTATAAAGGGAGTCATGAGGGTTGGCAAGAAGGTAAAGCTTAGCCCTCGGTATATTAGTCCATTCGAGGTTCTTAGTAATATGGGGCTAATAACATACATGTTGGCATTACTTCCAATCCTGTCGGGGGTCCATCTGGTAGGTCTTCCATGTATACATGCTTAAGAGATACCATGGGTATGGGGATTATATTATCAAGTGGGATTTAGTTTTGTTAGATAAGGATCTTACTTATAAGGAGGAACTAGTTGCCATTCTTGATCGAGATATTCGAAAGTTAAGGACAAAGGAGATTCGGTTGGTAAAGATCCAGTGGAAGGATCGTCTGGTTGAAGAAGCCACTTGGGAAACTGAGAAGGACAGCGGGACAAGTAGCCTCACTTGTTTGAGGATTCAGGTACTCTTTCATTTTCTTGACTTGACTCATTTTTCTTGTCTGATCATTCGGGGATGAACAATGGGTAAATTAGTATCTATTATAATGACCCTCTTTGTTTTTATGGGTGAGCCAATCACACTAAAATTTAGGTTAGGTTTTCCCCGAAATTGGAAGTTAAAAATTTTAGGCTACGCTAGTCTTGGATAAAATCCGAGTGAGGTATTGTCTAGGGAAATAAAGGAATGGATTAGGTAAATGTAATAAAGTTTAGCTTGAAATTATGTTAGTTAAGATGATAAGGAATCCGTAGAACTTTTTAGAAGTAAATTCAAGTAAGTATAACTCCCAATATCGAACTTGACATAAAGGTGTTAGTCCGGGTTGTCATGGTTCAAGGGTGCATTGAAAAAAAGGGAAAACTGGGAGCAATCTCAAGTTTTTGCATTGCCACACCTACTATAGCGGGTGGCAGGATGCTATGTGGCTGCTGCTATAGTAGAGAAATTTTTGTTATATTCGAAGTCAAAGGTGGTTAATCCTCTAATAGTAGGGGAATTCTTCTATAGTGATGCCTCTATAGTGGGATTGGGCCGCTATAGCGCGGTAAATCATTGTTTATGCAGAAATTTCCCAAAATATGTTTTATTATTGCTAAACACATTTTAGGGTGGATTTAGGAGATTTGGGGCGATTTTCACGTATTTTCCACCAGAATTCTCTCTACAGGTAAGTTATTTATCTCCATTAACTAGTTTTTTGATTCCTCGACCTTAAAATCACTAGTTTACGGGTCTTGAGGAGGGTTTAACTTGACCTAGCTGTAACTTCTGCTACAAAGGGGGTAAATTGGGTGTAAAACCTTTAGGTTAGTTAAAGGTTGATTATTTACTCTTGCATGACTATAATTAACTAATATAACTATTAAATTGATAGTTTTAAGGCAAATTTATTATAGGAAATCCCTAGACTAGGTGGGAGGATCATGAAATTGGCGTTGGGGTTTGGGATTAGGCTATAATCCATGATATTATAGGCCATTTGATTGATTATTTGTTTATATTCCTATCTTTAGACTACAATCAAGCCGGGGTTGCAAGAAAAGGGATGGCTCATGTTCAGTAGAACATTTCAGGCTTGGATTGAGGTAAGTGATGGTCTAAATATAGTTAATATACAATTTGTGTTATGTGTGCAGGATAACTATTACTTAGTATTGCTTGTACAATGCATGTTCAAGGAAAAGTGAATGACCAGTTGGTATCTTAAATGTTAATCACATGTAATGAGTTTAAATGAAAGCTTATTGGTTTTTACAAGTGTTGTTTCTATTATCATTGTGGTTGTGATTATATTGATATTTGTCATTATTATGGAATGTACCAATATTTGGACATCTCCATGGGATTGGTTGATATAAGGTTGGCAGACACTTGATGTCTGGGATTTAGTACATGGACAAGAGCTCGTCCCCTATAGGTCATGGCTAGTGGGCGATCATAAGACCCTTAACATGTGTGTACAGATAATTGGTGAGTGTGACGGTTCCTTGAGTGAACTGGGGATTATGTGTTTTCTTGATTATATTGGTTCCTTGAATGAACTAGCTTAAGTGTTGTCATTATTACGTTAGTTCATTGAGTGAATCGGGTTTATGTGTTTAATTGCCCAATGTGGTTTCTTTATGTAAACCGAGATGCATGTTGATTGTCGTAGTTGTATCTTAGGGGTCCTTGAGTGGTCCAATTTAATTGCAAGATGTGACATAATCTGTGTTGTCTATTATTGTTTAGTTGGGACATGATTTATATGATTAATGGGTCATAGTTGTTGACTTGGAGTGTAATAACATGTTATGTCGTTATTAAAAGACACCTCGTTATGGGCTATGGGAATTTTTGAAATACGCTCTCGAGTTTATAAAGGGTGACATGATGAAAAAATTTAGGATTTGAAACTTTGGGTTGGGTTAATGCCATCCTTCTATAGCACCATCATTGTAGCATCTAATAGGTTGCTATAGCGGGACGACGGGGCCAGTAACCTAGAACAGGTTTTATACTTTTATTTTCTCCTCTTCAGTTGCAAATAGGATAAGGCTTTCTCTAAAAACTCTCCTAGGGTGCCTCATGGACTGGGAGAAATAGAGAGGAGGCATTACCACGCGAATAGGGTAAAACCCATGGATTCTACACTGACTTCATGCCAGGATTAGCCTTGATGGAGCCAAAGTTCGCGTTCAGACTTCTTTAGCAGGTGCTTGATGTCTAGGTAGTCTAGGTTTAACTGAGTAGTTTATACTTTGTTGAAAGAGCATGAAATGATGTAGATTGACAGGAGATTGCATGCTTAGGCCTTTGGGCATGGTGTTTGGATGGATAAAACATATGAAACCTTGTTGTTTTGGGTGGAAAATTACTGTTAGGAGTGGTGTTGACTTTATACTTGGTTTATTTATGTTTAAGCTATTATTGTTAATCCTCGGATGATCGAATTTTGGATGAGTTGTCGAAACTAGTACTGACTAAATGTAAGGGTCGCTAGGTAATAGCAAAATCCCTAGTTTAGTATAAATGAAGGGGGATGGGGTTAGTAAAGGGGTACTGTGTATGTTGAAGTAAGGGCTAGACTTCATGTGGATGAATGTGCACTCCTAAATGACTCTAGAATCTAAGGTGTATGATCTAATGTGCTTAATTGAATAAGTTGGGGGGTTAGTCTTCGGACATGCCATCAAGGCTAAGACAATGAATCATATCTGTCTATGATTGGTGTGTTAGGAATTGATTATTGTTACATGCTTAAGGGAAATAAATGTTAAATGATATCCTAAAGGTTAATCACATATCCTGAGGTTATATAAAAGGCTTGTTGACTGTGTAAGGGTGAATACTTATTGTAACACTCCAAAAATTCTAAGTTAAGATCTGAACCATTTCCATGAGTGTAATGATCATTCCCCTAGTGTGATGAGTGCTTTGAATGTGAATCATGTTCATAAGAAACTCCTATAAGCAATTTAAGTTGAAAGCACCCCAACCGATTAAGTTCTCATGTAAGACTAAACAAGTGTCATCTTCAAATGATCACACCTCCTAAAATATAAAGAGTTAGGTGGCCTAGTACCCATCAAATTAAAGTTTTTTTAGTCTTCTTTCTAATGTCACTAACCGCGCATTAATCTGGGTTCGAAGTAAAAAGTTATGGGCATTTTCTGCAGAACTGTCAATAACCATGGACAGGATGATGAACTGTGGTTCTGAACCACGGTCTGTACTGTGACTCATGAAAATAGACCTGCAACTTAGAATTTTTACCTTAATGACGAGTTGGTTCACGACCCATAGACCAAAACCAAGGTCCGTAGTATGACTCGTGGTTTGTCAATTTTTAGCCTGTCTTCATGGTTTCCATGGGTAACTTCATGGGTCATCGTTTCGAATGACGGTCCATCCTATAACACGTGGAATCACGTCTCAGTTGACGATCTTTCAATCAAAACCACGATCCATCAACCAATCTGTGGTTCAATAGTTTTTAATTTAGTTTCCCAGGTGTATTTCAGACCATTCTTGTCATGACCCGAGGCTAACCCCTAGATGTAACACGGGACCTGGGACCGCGAGTGCCCCAAGCTAACCCTTGGTCATAGCATATTCAGGTATTCATAAGAAAACATAGCGGAAGCATAAATAGAAAGCTAGGCAACCCAATCTATATATGATAAAGTCAAGATAGGACATAATCAGAAAGAAACACTCAAATACTGTCTATGTCTGAAAAGCCTCTATACATGACATAAGATGTTGCTAGGACAAGACCCTAGCTAACTCGAAGCACGAAAGTAAACAACCATAAAATAACTAGGATCATGACTAGCCCTCGAACAATGAGGACTCACCAATACTTACTGGAATGGCCTGTTGTCTCTAGCCACGTGGCTGAGGGAGGGAACCTGAGTCTGTATCATCAAGAGGATGCAGCACAAAATATGCGTCAGTACTATAGGATGTACCGAGTATGTGAGATATGCATAATCATGATAAAAGCATACTTAAAACATGCTTAAAATGACCTTGTTTGTATAAAGTGATAGCATAAGTAAATATCAAGATATAAAACATAAAACATGAAGTAAAGTCAAGATTCAATGTAGAGTATCATATAACTTCATAGCTTGAAAATAATCATATTGGAGTTTCTCTTAACCGACATAAACAATGTTAAACAGTGAAAAAGGTTGTCCTAATCGGCCAAGTTTAGAACCATGTCATAAGGATCCTATCATAGGACACAGAGGGAAACCTACGTTGGCAACGTAGTTCTTGATTTTGGGTTATCTGGAACACTCATCGCTCGATGCTAAATACTACTCCCAAAAATATAACATGAGGCTCATATACATGTGACATATCTAGATGTCAAAGCTTATTTATAAACATGTTCATAACCCGGATCTTCATACTTCTCACAAACCTTGTATTAGAAAATGGTTCATGAGCATTGATGACACATCGGGTGTCTTATCTTGCATAATAATTCATAACTTGAAAACTTCTCTGACCCTAGTTAAATTTCATAATAACATATACTTTCATAAAATATAGGAACTAGGCATGCACTTGCTTAAAATTCATGAAATCATGCTATCAAATACCCCAATTTACTTGAATCAATTCATGCATGTAAAATTCGCTATAATTAGCCTTTAATTCATGAAATAGGAGTTCACATGTAAAAACCCATGAAAAATTATGCAATTTAATAGTAAATATCATAGTAAAATCATGAGAAAATAATTTATAGAAAAGCCCATAAGAATTGGGTAAGAACCCTAATTTGAAATTCATAAAATCAATTTAGAAAATTGGAGTTTTGGGCATAAGGATTGAAGAATCCCTTATTGAATACCCATATACCTGAATTGAAGCCTTCTATGCTAGATTGACTAGAATGGAGACTTGAAGATAGAGGTTCTTGCTTGGAACTTGAGACTTGGAGAAGAGGAACTTTTTCTTATTTTGGAATAGAATGACTTAAAATAAGAAGAGATTCGACTATTATGAGATAAAACCCTACTAAAAGTGGTCAAAACAACCTCAATTAATAGTTAAAAGGGTAGAAAATTACAAAAATATCCCTGGAACTTAAAGTAAAAGCTGCAGAAAATCCCATATCATGGGCTATCCAACGAGCGTTGCACCCACGACGGCCCATCGTACTAAGGCATCGGGCAAGGCTAACTGGGATCTGGGACTTCTAGAAGATTCTGACGATGCATTCTCATGGCCCATCGCCACTGCGACGCCCGTGGCAACGCTCGTCAGAGCTAAAGGAGACATATGGTAAAACCACTAGAGGGTTCTGATGGTGGATTCTCATGGGCCGTCGCTAGAATGATGCCCGATTCCCCATCAAGATGGAGAGTTTTGTGGCTCAGAGCCACAGGATGATTCCCATGACGTACCCTACGGCCCATTGGAGTTTCAACGCCCGTGGTGACTAATAGATGTAGCAAAAGTTCTAGATTTTGAGCTTGATAGCTGGTTTAAATTTTGGGGTGTTACAGTATCTCCCCCTTGGGATAATTTGTCCTCGAATGAAGACTAAGCAAGGAAAAGTGGAGAGAAAATAGCCCAACCAAGCAACAAAACATGACAACTTAGGGATAACATGAAAACTGAGTTTTTCAACTTAAAACATAACTGAACTAACTTCGGAAAACATGAATGCATGCTAGGATCATGAGAGAAACTGATGGAATAGAGTTGGAGGGACAACTAAGGAGGAAACTATTACCTCAAGCTGAAACTGAATCGGAAGGAAAGAGATGAGGGTACTTGGCTTTCATGGCTGCTTCTTCTTCCCAAGTAGCTCCCTCAACTAGCTGATTTCTCCAAAGAACCTTCACCGAAGTGACTTCTTTGTTCCTCAACCTCTGAACCTGATGATCAAGAATCTCTACAGGAACCTCCTCATAAGTAAGCCTATCCTTCACATTCACATCCTCCAAGGGAACAATCAAGGTTGGGTTGCAAACATACTTCTTCAACAAAGAAACATGGAAAACTGGATGAACCGCTTCTAAATCTAATGGCAAATCCAACTCATAAGCAACACTACCAACTCTCCTCAAAATATGATAAGGACCTACATAGAGGGGACTAAGCTTTCCTTTCATACCAAACCTCATCACACCTTTCATGGGTGACACCTTTAGAAATATCCAATCATCAACCTCAAACTCCAACTCTCTTCTCCTCACATCTGCATATGATTTTTGTCGACTCTGAGCGCTTTTCAACCTCTCCCTAATGATCTGAACTTTCTCCATAGTCTCATGAACTGAATCTGGACCAATCAAAGCTGCCTCACCTACCTCAAACCATCCAATGAGAGACCTACACCTCCGCCCATAAAGTGCCTCATAAGGAGCCATATGGATGCTAGAATGAAAGTTGTTGTTGTAGGAAAACTCGGTAAGAGGTAAGTGATCATCTCAATTACCTTTGAAATCAATCACACAAGCCCTCAAAATATCCTCCATGGTCTCAATAATACGTTCTTCCTATCCATCCGTCTAAGGGTGAAAAGTTGTGCTAAGCTTAACCTGAGTACCAAGACCCTTCTGAAATGACTTTAAAAACTGAGATGTAAATTGAGTACCCCTATCAGAAATGATAGACAATGGAACACCATGCAATAGGGCTATCTCCTAAATGTAGAGTCTTGCATAATCATCTGCTGAATCTGTTGTCTTAACAGCTAAGAAGTGGGATGACTTAGTAATCTTGTCGATAATCACTTAAATAGAATCATATTGCCTACGAGAATGAGGCAAACCAGTAATAAAGTCCATATTTATCGCTTCCCACTTCCAAGTAGGAAGATCAATTTTCTGAGTCATGCCACCCGATCGGTGATGCTCTACCTTCACTTGTTGACAGTTGGGACACTTTGCCACAAAACCTGATATGTCCCTCTTTATGCCATTCCACCAATAGACTTCCCGTAGGTCACGGTACATCTTGGTGGCACCGGGGTGAATAGAATACCTAGAGCTATGAAGCTTTATAAAAATCTGCTATCTTAACCCATCTACGTCAGGAACACACAATCGACCCTGATATCGAAGCACACCATCTCCCCCTTGGGAGAAAACTTATACCTTTTGTTGATGGAATGCACCCTTCAACTGGTGCAAGATAGGATCACTGTCTTGCTTTTCTTTCACTTCAGCTACCAAGGATGATTCATAACCATTCTGAATAATAATACCACCTTTTGTCGAATCCATAAGGCAAACTCCTAATTGAGTAAATCGATGAACATCCTTGGCCAATTCCTTCTTTTCGTCCTCAACCGAAGACACACCACCCATGGACAACCTACTAAGTGCATCCTCTATGACATTAGCCTTACCCGGATGATAAAGCACACTCATATCATAATCCTTAAGAGGCTCAAGCCATCTTCATTGACGAAGGTTCAGCTCCTTTTGAGTGAACACATACTGAAGACTCTTATGATTGGTGAACACATCAACATGCACACCATAAAAGTAGTGTCTCCAAATCTTCAATGCAAGAACCACGGCCTCCAACTCAAGATCATGAGTAGGGTAGTTCTTCTCGTAAATCATAAGTTGTCTAGACGCATAAGCGATCACCTTACCACGCTGCATCAACACACAACCCAAACCAATCCTAGAAGCATCACAATATAACACAAATTCATCCGAACACTCAGGTAGGGTCAACACAGGAGCGGTGGTCAATCTAGTTTTCAATTCCTGAAAGTTCTTCTCACATATATCATACCACTGAAATTTCACCTTCTTCTTAGTCAACCGAGTCAATGGGGTAGCAGTGGAAGAAAATCCTTCCACAAATCTCCTATAGTAACCGGCCAAACCCAAAAAGCTTCTAATATTAGACGTGGAAGTGGGTCTAGGCCAGTTCTTTACTGCCTCAATCTTCTAAGAATCAACTTGAATACTATCTCTAGACACAATATGACCTAGAAAAGCAACAGACTACATCCAAAACTCACACTTTCTAAACTTAGAAAATAATTTTCGGTCCTTAAAAGTTTGCAACACAACTCTCAAATGGTCTGCATGCTCCGCCTTACTCCGAGTAGATAAGGATATCATCAATGAACACAATCACAAACATATCCAAATACTACTTGAAAACATGGTTCATCAAATCTATAGAAGCTGCGGGAGCATTCGTTAGACCAAAAGAAATAACCACAAATTCATAATGACTATCCGAGTTCTGAAAGCTGTCTTCAGAATGTCACACTCTCGAACACGAAGTTGATGATAACCGGATCTAAGGTCAATTTTGGAGAAGTAACTGACACCCTAAAGATGATCGAACAGGTCATCAATCCTCGAAATGGGATACTTATTATTGATTGTGACCTTGTTCAACTAATGGTTGTCGATACACATTCAGAGAGAACCATTTTTTTTCTGCACGAATAGGACTGGGGCACCCAATGGAGAGATTCTGGGTCTAATAAAACCCTTATCAAGGAGATCCTGCAACTGCTCTATAAATTCCTTAAGCTCCACGAGAGATATTTTATAGGGAGGAATAGAGATCGGCTGCGTATCAGGAAGAAGATCAATCCCAAATTCGATCTCCCGCTCGGGAGGGACTCTGGGAAAATCCTTGGGAAACACTTTAGGAAACTCACTCACAACAGGAACTGACCAGAGAGGTAGGGTTTTTGACTCTGTGTCCTTAGCCCGAACTATATGATAGGCATAACTCTTGGAAATCATCTTTCTAGCCTTGAGATAAGATATATATGAAATGAACTTTTGAGGATTGAGGATTACCTTGCACTCTAAGACGGGTTCATTCGGGAACTTGAAACTGACTATTCAGGTATGATAATCAACTAAGGCATACCATGCATATAATCAATCCATCCCAAGAATAATATCAAAATCGATCATCTCCAACTATACTAGATCCACTGGAGTGACTCTATGAAGGACTAAATTAAAACAATTTCAATAGATTCTCTTGGCTAGGACTGATTCACCAACAGGAGTAGAAACACAAAAGGGTTCTGAGAGCTATTCAGGATAAATTTCAATCTTGCAAGCCACATAAGGAGTCACAAAAGATAAGGAGGCACCAGGGTCTAATAAAGTATACATATCAAAGGAGAGGACTTTCAACATACCAGTACCAATATCCGGGGAACTCTCCTGGTCCTGGCGAGAAAAAAAGACATAAAGGAGGTTCTGGCGCTGACCACCACCAGAACTAGAAGCAACACTCTGTTGGGCCAGTCGTCCACCTGGGGCTGCTAGAGTAGACTGAGTCCTACCACCTCCCTGTCCCTTCTTATATTAAGGAAAATCCTTAATCATGTGTCCATCTTGTCCACACCCAAAGCATGCACTTGTGCCATAACGACACTCTCTCGGGTGATTCTTACCATACTTGTTGCTAATAGGGTGGGAAGATCCCTTTGCAACACTCCTCTGAGACTACGAATAAGCACCTGATCCTCTACTTGTCTGATCATGATGAGGCCTGGGATCTTGGGTAGGAACACTAGCCAAAAAATGAATGGGCCTCGATGGCCAAAACCTGAATTTTTTGATCTAACCCTCTTGTTCTCCCTTGTCATCTCCCTCAACTTATCTCTCTCAATCTGTTGGACATGAGTCATAAGTCGAGAAATATCCATGTCACATAAAAGCATCATGGACCTACACTTCTTTTTTACCAAGTTCGACACACCATAAACATACTTACTCATCTCATCCCACGGGTCAGCCACCATGGAAGGAGAATACCTAGAAAGCTAGGTGAACTTCAATCCATACTCCTGAACTGACATAGAACCTTGCCTCAAATTCACAAACTCTTTGACCTTAGTTTGCCTCAACTCCCTTGGATAGAACCGGTCAAGAAAGGTCTTCTCAAAGCATTCCCAATTCGTAGGGACTATATCCCTATCCCTAGCATTCCTCCATTGAGTGAACCAAATATGAGCCACATCCTTGAGTTGATAGAAATCTAGCTCAACACCCTTGGCACCAACCACTTGCATCACACCAAAGATCTTCTTCACCTCATCCAAGAAATTTTATAGATCCTCACCAACCTTCAAACCCCAAAACTCAGGTGGGTTCATGAGAATGAAATCTCAAACTCTGGTCGCTACTCCATCTTAAGAGTGGGCGGGGATCATAGCCTGCTGATTGGCCTGGGTGTTCATAGTCTAAACTAGCATATGAATAGCATTTCTGAACTCCACATTTGTGACCTCGGGGTCTGGAATCAGAGGATTAGCATTTCGATCAATGGCCCGGTGAGGCATAGCATGACGAAGAGGCATAATCTGAAATGCATAAAGAATAGATTAGAGGGTTAATAGAGTTAAACTCTATCGCACGATATTGATCAGAAAGAAGTGAAGTTTTTTTCCTAAGACACCTCATAGCTTCTCTCTCATAAGTGTGGCGTACTTCAAACACATGAAAGAGACTCTACTCGATGTGTCTTTCAGGCCCCGTAGGACTCTTGAACCTGAGGCTCTGATACCATATTTATCATGCCCCTAGGCTACCTCCTAGATGTAACATGGGACCTGAGACTGCGAGTGCCCCAAGTTAATCCTTGGTCATAGCGTATTCAGGTATTCATAAGAAAACATAACGGAAGCATAAATAAAAAGCTAGGCAACCCAATCTATATGTGATAAAAGTCAAGATAGGACATAATTAGAAAGAAAGACTTGAATATTGTCTATGTATGAAAAGTCTCTACAAATGACATAAGGAGTTGCTAGGACAAGACCCTAGCTAACTCGAAGTACGAAAGTAAACAACCATAAAATAAGTAGGATCATGACTAGCCCTTGAACAATGAGGACTCACCAATACTGACTGTAATGGCCTGTGGTCTCTAGTCACATGCCTGAGTGAGGGAACTTGAGTCTACATTATCAAGAGGATGCAACACAAAATATGCGTCAGTACTATAAGATATACCGAGTATGTGAGATATGCATAATCATGATAAAATCATACTTAAAATATACTTAAAATGAGCTCGTTTGTATAAAGAGATAGCATAAGTAAATATCAAGATATAAGACATAAAACATGAAGTAAAGTCAAGATTCAAAGTAGAGTATCATATAACTTCATAGGTTGAAAATAATCATGTGGGAGTTTCTCTTAATCGACATAAACCATGTTGAGCTTGGAGTCCAGTGACATGCACCTACACTGAAAAAGGTTGTCCTAATTGGCCAAGGTTAGAACTGTTATAAGGATCCTGTCCTAGGCCACAGAGGCAAACCTACGGTGGCAACGTAATTCTGGATTTTGGGTTATCTGGAACCCTCATCGCTTGATGCTAAATACTACTCCCAATAACATAACATGAGGCTCACATACATGTGACATATCTAGATGTCAAAGCTTTTTCATAAACATGTTCATAACCCGGATCTTCATATTGCTCACGAACCTTGGTTTAGAAAATGGTTTATGGGCAATGATGACACATCAGGTGTCTTGTCTTGCATAATAGTTCATAATTTGAAAACTTGCCTGGCCCTAGCTCAATTTCATAATAACATATACTTCTATAAAACATAGGAACTAGGCATGCACTTGCTTGAAATTCATGAAATCATGCCATCAAATACCCCAATTTACTTGAATCAATTCATCCATGTAAAATTTGCTATAATCAGACTTCAATTCATGAAATAGGAGTTCACATGTAAAAATTCATGCAAAATGATGCAATTTAATAGTAAATTTCATTGTAAGATCATGAGAAAATAAATTATAGCAAAGCCCATAAGAATTGGGTAAGAACCCTAATTTGAAATACATAAAATCAATTTAGAAGATTGGAGTATTGGGCATACGGGTGGAAGAATTGCCTTATTGAATACCCACATACCTGAATTGAAGCCTTCTATGCTAGATTGACAAGAATGGAGGCTTGAAGATGGAGGCTCTTGCTTGGAACTTGAGACTTGGAGAAGAGGAACTCTATCTCATTTAGAATAGAATGACTTAGAATGAGAAGAGCCTTGGCCATTAGGGTATAAAACCCTACTAAAAGTGGTCAAAACAACCTCACTTAATAGTTAAAAGGGTAAAAAATTACAAAAATACCTCTGGAACTTAAAGTAAAAGTTGCAGAAAATCCCGCCTCTCAGGCTATCCGACGGGCGTCGCACCCACGACGGCCTATTAGACCAAGGCATTGGGCAAGGCTACCTTGGGTCTAGAACTTCTGGAAGATTTTGACGATGCATTCCCATGGCTCGTCGCCACCACGACGCCCGTGGAAAAGCTCATCGGAGCTAAGGGAGACATAGGGGAAAACCACTTGAGGGTTCTGATGGTGGATTCTCATGGGCCATCGCTATTACGATGCCCGTCAAGATTGCCTATCAGGATGGAGAGTTTTGTGGCTCATAGCCACTGGATGATTCCCATGACATGCCCCATGGCCCATCAGAGTTTCGATGCCCGTGGTAGCGGCCAGTGGTGACCAACAGATGCATCAAAAGTTCTAGGTTCTGAGTTTGATAGCTGGTTCGAATTCTGGGGTGTTACAATTCCTTATTATTTTAGCTCTGACTATAAATAGTTGGAGACTTATTTTATTAAGTTAAATACCTCCAAATTATCAGTTTTCCTCATTCTTTCTCTCAAGTCCATTTCAAAGAAGAAAAGAGTGTTTTTCTCCAAAGTTCAGGCCTAGGGTTCTTCTCCAAAGCTTCCAACCTTCAAGATAGATCAAGATTCTTCAACAACCAGGTATGTGGCTATTCAATGAGGATCTCATTTAACCCTCATGCCTAAAGTTTCATATTTCAGTATGAATTTACAAGTTATGATTCTAGGGTTCTTACCCAAACATGTGTTTCACTATGAATTCGATTTCTTGATGATTCTACATAACTATTGGACTTGTTAGAATGATTTTTACATGAATTCCTGCAAATAGATTTCAAATCCCAAGATATTTGGAAGAAGAATGTTTTAGCATGATTTTACAATATTTTCTCAGAATTTAGTTCTCCCTTCAGAATTTAGTTGAGCTTGTCAACATTCAGTCTAAACAAGTTTAAGTTTCCTCATGATGATTTTAACTATGGGTTTTTGGCTTCTAGACAAGTATTCATGATTCCTAATCACTTCAGTCCAGTTATTTTAAATACAAAAGAATTATGCATGATTTAGAAGGCTTCAGCCTACCTTCAGTATAATCTACAAAATATGTTTTAAATATGAACAGTTTTTACATTCAGATATATCACATGATACAAACCGTTCTCAGCCTCAGTAATATTTTGCATTCTCAGAACATCAGTATATTTGAGCTATCCAATATTTTAGTTGCATTCATTGCTTTCAATTCAGTTAGGAGTAGTCTTAGCACTGAGCGGACGAAGGGATGGAGGCTCAGCTGTCAGATTAGGCTGAGACCTTTAGTAGAAGTTCCTAAGTCCCAAAACTACGACACCACCGTAGGTATCAAAGGGATCAGCCATCAGATTAGGCTGAACACTTTTGTCCCTTGTGGACTTAGTTTAGTGGATCCACGTCAGATTTGTTTGTACCCTTGGCAAGGTATGAACACCCTTTCATCCAGGGTTATAGGTTTGCCCCATAGTTAGCTCAACTTAGGGTATGTCAGTTAATAGTAGCTCCCACAGTCCATATTTATTATTGCATGACCTTGTATTTAGTTATTCAGTTCACTATTATACAGTTGCATGATTATATACTTGGTCACTGCATCAACTTATACCTTTCAGCTTGCATTCAGTACAATATATCAGTATTTTCAGCATATTATGTAGACGGAACTCACTTAGGGATTTATCTTAAACATGACTTTTAGCATGACTCATGACTTTTAGCTCAGTTGCAGTATTTTTTGATTTACAAATATACTTCATCTTTTTAGTCTATGGATCCCCAAATAACAGTTTTACTTATCTTAGAATATCATTTTCTCACAGTTATAGTTCAGAAACATGATTTACACCTTTTTTCAGTAAAAGAGCTTATATTCTATAGTTTTGACTTATGCACTTCAGATGTTATACTTAGTCCAATTTTCAGCCATATTTTCAGTACATACATGTTTCTCATGATTTTAAAGTTAGAGCATTATCTCAAATGCTCAGTACATTCAAAGTACTTATCATATACCTTCTTGTGTTGTATCTTTTTGATGATGTAAGTTTAAGTGCTAGCTACCAGGATCATGGTCAGACAGATCGCAACGTTCTCATTTTTTAGGAATTCCAGTAAGTTAGTAGTTTTAGTAGTTAATTCAGTTATTATACATTGATGTAAGATAGTTGGGGGTCATGTCCTGGCTAACTGTAGTCAGTGTTAGTAGAGGCTTCATAGACAGTCAGACAGTCAGACAGTTAATTGTATCAATTTTCAAATGCTATTGTATCTCAGTTTATGAAAGTTTATTTTGTTTTAATATTTCTTTCAAGAGATCAGCACATTTTAGCTTCCACATTATCTTTCAGTCTGTATCTCAATAGTATGTCAGGCCATGGGTTATCTTGGGGTCACTTGTGACTCTAAACACCATGTTACATCCAGGGTGTAGGCTCGGGGTATGACAAACTTCATATAAGAGCACAGAGTTCAAGTGTCCTAGGGTGTCTGTGAAGCCGTGTCTAGTAGAGTGTTGCTTATGGGTGTGTTGTGCACCACACTTATAATCAGGAGGCTACAGGGCATTTAGGAAATGTTTCCCTTTGTTCATACTCCATATCATACAGTAAATTTTTTCCTTCAGAAACTTATGCAGATTCGTGCATTAATCCAATTCCTCCAATCATGCATCATCTTTGAGGTGGTGGGAACAGTAAAGTTTAGATTCTTGTCAGTGAGATGCTCTTAGATAGAGCCATCAGAAAGTTCATAGAATGCACAAGGGCTTGAGAGAATCCACCAGTGCATAAGTCTACTGATTCAAAAGCATGTATCCTTTCTCACTCGTGCAATTGAGCATATAGTAGAATATGCTCTAGGACCCCCTCCCAGATGCTTTACTACAAATGGTGCCTTAGCCCAAGGATATGGTTCTATGAGCGTTTGGCTAGCAATATTACTCAACAATTAGTGTGAATTGAGATGTTATGGGCCATAAGTAGCAAAATGACTCCAGAATTAGATGTACAAATTCATAAGTATAGTAGCTATAAGATGAGGATAGTGATGCTAGTTTTATATAATTGAGCCATCAGGCTTGACATAATGTATGCATATAATTAAGTTGATTTATGGTGGTGTATGATGGTGCAGGCAAGATGTATATGTGACCACTAGATGAATTATGACGAAGTCATGAGATAAAGAATAGGGCCTTAAGCATTAAAAAGGTAGATGTGTACCTAGAGTAGTATGTTGTTGAATGATGTTCAGGAGATTATAGATAGATGATGTTGAGTCCCTTAGCGTGTTTTTAATTCAGTTGATTTGGGTGGATGTGAACTTAGAGATGCAATGTTAGTAGGCAGATAATAGAAGGTCAGATTGCTAAAATGTTAGAAGAAGTGGTTAGGTGTGCCAGAAAGAGTATGAGTCCTCTAGTGATAGCCTTAAGGGTAAAGAGGAAGCTAAGAGATACCTCAGAAGAAGACCTAGAAAGGGTTTAGCATCTTCATTTATAGCCTATCAGGGAGAGTTTGGCGTCCAGGAGTATAGTGATACCCTAACCTTATAAGAATTAGTTGATTATAGCCTAGTTCATAAGAGAGATCCGCAGACTTAGAGGGGTGACTTTCAAGCTAAGAGGGATATGATAGAATGAAGAACCAAATTGAGTCTTGTGACTCAACTAGTATAGAATTCTAGAAAGAGCTCTGATAGTATATCGATCCATTCTTATTCCAATGGATTCCTAGTGCTTCAGTCAATATTACACCATACTCAGATGTATTTGTGTCATATTCATGAACAAGTTCATGCACTATATGCAGATTCATGTCCATGCTCTGTTCCTAAAACAAATAGAAATTACGCCAGACAGCGATTCTAGTCTTACTCTATAATTCTATGAATCCCAGCTTCATGTCATAAGCAGCTAAGGTATCACCCAAAGCAGCCTCAACTTCGCCATCAAATAATGTACTTAAGGAAAGATTAAAGAAAGTCCTCCAAGAGATGGACAATGATCAACCAAATGATGAAGACATTATGCTTCTCTTAGAAGAAGTAACGTCAGAAACCGATAATGGAGACATGCTAGACCCTACGGGAATAGCAGCAGCCTATCTTGACTCCTATTAAGAACAGGAGAATGACCTTTGGGAAAAGTAGAGATTCAAAGAACCAGAATTACTTTTCCCAAGAGGCAACTTATTGTTCCTAAAAGGAATCTAGAAAATCAAGTCTCTTATCAAAATGAAGATGACAAGCCACCACCCTTCTTTTAAAAAGAAGAATGTCATTATCGACTACTGTAGTGTCGGCAAAATCACAACCCTCCAAGTGTACATTTAAGATGCACTCTCCTATCTATCCTTACTCTATAAAAGGATAAACATTTAGAAGGAAGAGGATAAAACTTACAAATTTTATTAAAGCATAGGAGATACAGCGGAAAGCATTTACAAAGGGAGAGAAGAGGGTTTCATAATATTTAAGGTGAATTTTCTCCTCTTTAGTAAAGATGTTGAAGTTGGAAAGTTGTTCATTAATTTTATCAAGAACATTTCCAGATATTTTAAAGGTATCTTTGAATTTAGGGAATTTATCCCTAGAAAATTTAGTAAGTTTAAACCCTGGGTTAGGTTTGAAGTTCTGGTTAGAAGAAGTAGAAGATGGAATAGGTCTTCTACTTATGAAAGGTTTGGAATCTTCGATTTGTCTAGAAATAGTGTGAAGAATTTAGTTGGAGTAGTTGTTCTGCTCTACTACTCTATCTATGTCAGCAGAGGTGACAAAGGAGGCGGGCTTATCACTTTTTTCTTTAAAAGGAGAAGCTTTGATAATAGTGCCGGCTATAGGGATATTGATTCCTTCGAGAGGAGGAGTGGTAGATTCTACAACTTTGTTAGAAGTTGTATACCATTTGTTGATAATGACTTGAAGGGATTCGATTCAATTATCTATCTTACCAGTCATTTCAAACCATTTAAAGAATTCGATTTCGCAACCTATTCTTTCCATGTCTATTATCCAAGAATCTCTGAAGGCTTCTCTTTGTTGGAGATTATAAGTAGTAACATACCACTTCCTCTTAGTTTGGTTTTTAGGATGAGTCCAGAGTTAATGAAGGATATTTTGGTCAGGACTGAAAGTACTGCCTGCTTTGATTATTTTGATCCATCCTGATTTATCCTCTTGAGGAGGTTCCATTTCACTAGCAGTGGGGCTAGTGGGGAGATCCTGGTAAAAGACTTTGGGGATTTCTCCCGAAAAGTCTACTCCAGTGACTTTTCCCTTGTCATTATCGACTAGAATAGTTTCTACTTCCTCTGGGGTTTTTGAAGAAGAAGGTGGTCTGGGAACAGGTCTAGAAGGACATGAGGTTGAAGGACTAGACCAGGACGACCTTCGATGAGATACGGATCTCGTTATAGGATCGTCAAGAAATTTGAGTTCTATTGATCCATCGGGGAACTGTATGACTCTTTCAATTTGAGATCTCTCAGAGTGAGATGATAAAGGTTGGGTTATGGAATCAAAGTGCCAATCATTGCTGGAGAAAACATCATTCCATTTGAGAAGTCTAGGGACAAAGATAGTACTATGTTCATGGTTGGCCTCCATAAGCATAGTTACACCCTTTTGGCTCTCAATACGAGCCTTTGGTGCCAGAGTGGTCTTCATAAGCCTGTAATATACTCTATAGATAAATGCTATCTCTCGAGTATTGGCTTTGTTGTTCAAATTCTTAGTCTTGACATTGAGGGTCAAGGAATCCGTGACATTAGGATCATTAATGTCAACTGAAAAGTTAGGATAACAATTAAAGTATACCGGGCCATCAGCAAGGTTACTCTGGAGGACTCCTTATAAAGAATCATCAAAATTAAGAAAACGGTCATCTCTAAGGAGGACACAAACAGGAATATCTAAGCCTTTTCGAAAAAGAGGCTTGACAGCCACTTGAACCAAAATAATATGTAAATAATTGTAATCAGTTTGATAACGATTGATATCGTTATCTTTTAACAAGCGATTAATCTCTAAAGAATTATTAATTGCAATAGTAGACTCACAGGTCTTAATATTATGCCTAGTAATGAAACTGAAATTACCTAAATGGTAAATCTTTTTAAAAGGTTCTTGGGGTATATTCCAATTTTGAATATCATTTTCTAACTTAGCAATCTTAGTTGCTTGAGAAGATAAATTAATACTGTTTAAAATATGTTGATTATTTTCCATTTTGAGAAAATATTGTCTTAAGGGCTTATAGTGCAAAATCCTTTAACAAGTTTAATAATAATATTACAATAAGCATGTGAACCTTTATACAAGCGTCTTAGGAAAAATCCCATCCCTTGCAAATTTATAAGCATAAGCATCCAAATAAGCATATGAAAAATCCCATCCCTTTATAAGCATATGAAGTCTTAATTATGTTGCAGATTTTATTCCAAAAATTAGACAGACATGTGAACCTTTATACAAGCGTCTTAGGAAAAATCTCATCCCTTGGAGCCATGAACAAACTAAAGTTGTCATCCAAATTAAAGCTTTGGTCCAGAGTCTCCCATGTCTAGGAATTCATAATCCATATGCCTTTATGATTGTTGAAACTGATGTTTCTGACATTGGTTATGGAGGAATCCTCAAACAAAGAGTCGACCCAGAGTCTCAGGAATAACTTGTTCATTTTACTTCAGGAATCTGGAATTCCCCCCAAAAGAATTATTCTATTGTTAAAAAAGAAGTCTTATCTATAGTGCTATGTATCACTAAATTTCAAGACGACTTGGTTAACAAAGAACTTTTACTTAGAGTAGATTGCAAATCTGCTAAAGAAATTTTACAAAAAGATGTGAAAAATCTTGTTTCAAAACAAATATTTGCTAGATGGAAGGCTCTACTATCTAGCTTTGATTTTCAAATCGACTTTATAAAAGGAGAAGAAAACTCCCTCCCAGATTTCTTAACAAGAGAATTTCTACAGGGAAATAATGAGGCCCGGTATGAGGCCGCAGCAGCCAGATTCACCGCAGAAACCACAACAAATGGCTAGACCAATCGATCTTCCTCTCTCAAGGTTACCCCAGAGACCACCTATTCCAGCAGGAGCAAATCCTAGGATGGAATTCCAAAATAGGTATACAGCCCTAGCAGAATACCCAAAATTACAAGGGCCTACACCTACCAAGCTAATCAACCAAAAGATTGAGCATGGAGCATCATCTTTTTTGGTACAAACCAAAGAAAGCTACACAATGAAGGCCCCAGAGACCTTTGTACAAGCAGTTAAACCAACATCAGGGAAAAAGCCTGATACATCTCCTCTAAAAGAAAATTTTGAATTCTTAACAAAGCAAGTTTTGCCGATACTGGCGATAGACAAACAATATGAAGGAACTCTGATTCCTAGTCTTATTAGACCAGTATACTTGAATGACAATTTCATGGATACAGATAATCCACTCAAGTCCCGAAGATATTTCGAAGCCATACTAGTAGACACAGAGTCTATTATTATTGAACACACCATGAGTGAAAAGAATCCAGAATACATCAGTTTTTCTAGATTCACTATCAAGAGGGTCTTATCTCAATCAGAATGGTATAAAGACCACCTCCTTACTCCCATCACGTTGTCTATGCCTCATAAGCCACAGACTTATAATTGGCATGACTACAAGAATGCATGGTTCAATTTCTTATATATCAGACCAGGACACACCTGGTTAGTCAAGTACTATCCAGAAATGGTCAAATCAGTCATCCCCAGATGGTTTTACGAATAGTGGAACTATTTTGGAGGAAATAAAGATATTCTTCCCCAACAATTCCTCAACAGGTTTGATGAATTCCAAGTCAAGGAAGAGATCTCCACACTCCCAGAACATATTAAAATGTGTAAATATTTTATTAAGAAGAGAATTTCTTATATTATATCCTGGAACTTTGCCAAAACAGAGTTAGACAGAATCAAATATCTCTCCAAAGAGATCAAAATTCGAGGATGGATTCCCAAAGTGGTATCTAAAACTTCAGGTAAGGTATCGCCCAAAGCAGCCTCAACTTTGCCATCAAAGAATGTGCTTAAGGAAAGATTAAAGAAATCCCTCCAAGAGATGGGCAATGATCAACCAAATGATGAAGACATTATTCTTCTCTTAGAAGAGGTTACGTCGGAAACCAATAATGGAGACATGCTAGACCCTACGGGAATAGCAGCAGCCTATCTTGACTCCTATTAAGAACAGGAGAATGATCTTTGGGAAAAGTAGAGATTCAAAGAACCAGAATTACTTTTCCCAAGAGGCAACTTACTGTTCCTAAAAGGAATCTAGAAAAGCAAGTCTCTTATCAAAAGGAAGACGACAAGCCGCTACCCTTCTTTTAAAAAGAAGAATGTTATTATCGACTACTATAGTGTCGGCAAAATCACAACCCTCCAAGTGTACATTTAAGATGCACTCTCCTATCTATCCTTACTCTATAATAGGATAAACATTTAGAAAGAAGAGACAGGAGAAAATTCACTTTAAATATTTTGAAACCCTCTTCTTTCCCTTTGTAAAAGCTTTCCGCTGTATCTCTTATGATTTAATAAAATTTTTAAGTTTTGTATTGCTTCAATATCCTACTACTTTGATTAGTATATTCACGATCATCCTGGTTTATCCTTTTGAGGAGGTGCCATTTCACTAGCAGTGGAGCTAGTGGGGATATCCTGGTAAAAGACTTTGGGGATTTCTCCCGAAAAGTCTACTCCAGTGACTTTTCCCTTGTCATTATCGACTGGAATAGTTTTTACTTCCTCTGGGGGTTTTGAAGAAGAAGGTGGTCTGAGAACAGGTCTAGAAGGACATGAGGTTGAAGGACTAGACCAGGATGACCTTCGATGAGATGCGGATCTCCTAATAGGATCGTCAAGGAATTTGAGTTCTATCGATCCATCGGGGAACTGTATGACTCTTTCAATTTGAGATCTCTCAAAGTGAGATGAGAAAGGTTGGGTTATGGCATCAAAGTGCCAATCATTGCTGGAGAGAACATCATTCCATTTGAGAAGTCTAGGGACAAAGATAGTACTATGTTCATGGTTGGCCTCCATAAGCATAGTTACACCCTTTTGGCAGTCAATACGAGCCTTTGGTGCCAGAGTGGTCTTCATAAGACTATAATATACTCTATAGATAATTTCTATCTCTAGAGTATTGTCTTTGTTGTTCAAATTCTTAGTCTTGACGTTGAGGGTCAAGGAATCCGTGACATTAGGATCATTAATGTCAACTGAAAAGTTAGGATAACAATTAAAGTATACCGGGCCATCAGTAAGGTTACGAAGAAAGATAGAGAATAAGCACCTTGAACCAAATTCAGAACTTGTCTCTGTATGGCAGGATTACTCTGGAGGACTCTTAATAAAGAATCATAAAAATTAAGAAAACGGTCATCTCTAAGGAGGACACAAACAGGAATATCTAAGCCTTTTCGAAAAAGAGGCTTGACAGATTCTTGAACCAAACCAATATGTAAATAATTGTAATCAGTTTTATAACGATTGATATCGTTATCTTTTAACAAGCGAATAATCTCTAAAGAATTATTAATTGCAATAGTAGACTCACAGGTCTTAATATTATGCCTAGTAATGAAACTGAAATTACCTAAATGGTAAAAAAAATTAAAAGGTTCTTAGAGTATATTCCAATTTTGAATATCATTTTCTAACTTAGCAATCTTAGTTTCTTGAGAAGATGAATTAATACTGTTTAAAAAATGTTGATTATTTTCCATTTTGAGAAAATGCTGTCTTAAGGGCTTATAGTGCAAAATCCTTTAACAAGTTTAATAATAATATTACAATAAGCATGTTAGCATATACAGAGTAATGTCATACATATCAAAGATCCTAATAATATGTTTCTAAGGGAGGTTCTCTTGGTTTTACATCTATTCTTTCCTAGAGTTATTTTGGCTATGGGATCACCATTAACAAGTCTAGACGCCCTCCTGGCTTAACGACCTTCAAATCGGGCTAGCCAACGTACGCACCGGGTATTATTCGGCTACCACACACACTTAGGAAAGAATGAATACCTTACACCTGGTAAAGAAACAATTTATAGGAACAGGATATATAAAACAATAATCTTATATAAACAAACATCTTAAAGTAAATTATTAAAATACTTCTTAAAATAATTTTGCCATGCCTTAGACAGTATATGTGCTTAGTTGGGTAAGCTGAGGCCTGTCCCAACTAGTTATTAGTGATATGCCTAAATTACACTTCAATTAAGAAGCGTAAGCGGTCGCTGTCAAATATAAAACCCAACTAAGGTTGGGGTCGATCCCACAGGGAATAAGGTGCAAATTAAGTCGTTAGTGAATTAGATGACTAATAATCAATAGTTTTCGGTAAATAGGGGGTTTGTGTGATCAATATTTGAACAATGCAAATAATAATTTACGAGTTTCAACGAGTAATAATCAATATGAGAGGCGAACTAGGGATGTGTTCACCATGGCTTCGTAAACAATCACGAGTTGGGGTTCGATCGGGTTCTTTCTATATGTATATCACGATGTGATTGAATTAATGGTATCGTCTAAACGTTTCTCAACCAAATAGACGAATTTCCTTTTCAATTCTCTTGAACTTGAAAAGGTGAACTTTCCTATTTCAATCATAAACATCAAGTAGATTAATCTAGTTACAGCATTAATCATAAGACGAGAGTTGGTAGTCTCGAATTCTCGTAGTTAATCAAATTTCCTGGTTTTAATCTCTTTGTTCAAGGAAATCAAACCTAGGTATGTTCTAATGTTTTCAACCATTAGAAAACGTAAATAACGAATGATTAACAACGTGACAACATATAAATTGAACCCTACTCTACCCGGAATCTATATTGTTACTTTTGCCATGGCTCCCACAACCCTAGTTGTGGGAAATTAGCTACTCATGCTATTAAAGAAATAGAAGAAAATCATATTCATAATAAGAGAAGGATTCTTACAATAGTATGAAATTTACTTCAAATATCCAAGAACAAGTAGCCAAAAATCCCAAGAGTAATCGAAGAAGAAGAAAGAAACGTGTATGTCGTATTTTTCTCTCCAAACGTCGCTCAAAAATAGTTCTAGAAATATTGGGTAATGAATAATAAAATAACCCTAACACTGGGTATTTATAGTAGTCTAGGAAATAAAGTCCAAACATAGAATTTTTGGAATCCCGCGTCGCGTTGACGGGTCGCCTGACGGACCGTCACGCATGTGACTGGCGGTCACTTGAGCCGTCACTGCTAAACAGTGAGTTTCCAGGAAAATTCTCAGGTAAGTCGTCCACCAGGTGACGACTTACAACTTTATATGCGTTTTATGACAAATTTTCAGGTAAGTCGTCACCTGCTTGACGACTTACATGTATATAGGGTAAAAAATGCATTTGAGGAGTGCGTTTTATCTTGGTGGCTTGGGTGACAGGCCGTCACTCCTAGGATGTGCTTCGACGACTTGATGTCTCGTCCTGGCGGCCTGGCTGACGGCCAGTCATAGGTGTGACGGTCAGTCATGCCAGCCGTCAAGCTTAACCAGTTGAGGTTTTTTGAACATTTTCTTCCGTTTCTATCTCTAGCTCCATTCCCTGCAAATATAACAAGAAAACATCAAAAACCACAAAAGTTGCTTGAAAACTCGCGAGTATTCTTAGTTAAAGGCGTCAAATGTGCCGTAGAATCCCGGCACATCAATACCCTCAACTTAAAACGTTCGCTTGTCCTCAAGCAACATGACAACAAAAACAAAATGACGACTCAACTAAGAATACAAACACATATCTCTGGCAAATCATGGCAGGTCAACAGTCTATTAAATTTAAATCAAGCCCCCCCGATAGTACACAAATGTATGAAACGCTGACTTGTAAGGATCCAACTATGTCATTCCGATATGATAGAATATTCTACATACACACACAACAGCTATCCCAACAGTCAATTGATGATACAGAAATCTCGGTGCCCTCACTACAAAGAAGTCCCACACACAAGATTTGAGACTAGGTAAGGCGCTCACACTCACAAATGATTTCAAACAATGCACATGCGATGCCATAAGCTTGCCCTTGCTATTCTATTTCAGTTTTTCAGAAAGCCGCTAAGGATCACTACAGGACTTGTTTTGGCTTGTAATGAGGCTTCGGGTGCAGGTAGGATACGTTTGGGGAATAGTGACTAAACCCTCCTTGGAATCACCGACTTACTATTTCCACTTAACTTTCCTTCGTGCATCCTTATTCTTCTTTTTTTTATTCCATTCTTTCTAGCTACAGGTGCGACCTCTTTATTTTGACAATTCTTTTTCATCTATTTTTCATTTCTTTTTCTTTCTTTTCTTAGGCACACACCTGAAATTTTCATTCTGTCCACAATCTATCTTGTCCATCCTATTTTTCTTATCATTTACCTCTATAGTAGCCACCCTCAACTTAGGCTGATTGCCTGAGTTGAGGTGCACGATGTCCAAGGAAAGACCAGGGCCAAGATAGGGATTCAAAGTTAAAAAGAAACGGTGATAGGTTATTGAAAGAATAGGGTCAATTATGGCTCAAACAGGGATCAAGGGATTATTTGCATTTGGACGGTCTTATAGGCTAAGTGGACTACACACAAAAAGGGCCTGTGATCCTTTCCTAAGAAACCAACTTCAAGCTTAACAAAATAGACTGGGCAAGTTCTAGATGCATGCACAGAGTAAGAGTTTATAACAATAAGCTCACACACACTTGGCACCAAGAAAACATACCACTACCAACTATTAAAACACCAGTTTGGCTTAAGCATAATTATTACAATCACAACCACACAATGACATTCAAGGATCCAAAATAGTCAATCGTTTCAAACATAAGTACAAAAACAACTTTTTCAGACGGGGCACCTTTTAGTTCAACTTTCCAAAAACCCATGCTTGCTATTGACACCAGAAAACAACACAAACAAAATTTAAAATGATGACCTAAACATGCCGGTTCTACTAGATAGCACACCGGGGGAAAAGAAACATGGCAACAAAAACCCTCGGTGGTGAAAGACTCACAGGTATCCCAACACCCTCAACTTAGACTCATGCATTGTCCCTAATGCATACATGTGAAAGCTAAAACTTGTGAGAGAAAGGAAAACCTGTGAAGCCCATAGGACTCAGAGTCTGGCATGAGTTGGAGACCGCCAGGGTCTCCAAAGCAGGAGCAATCGCTGGAATAGGTGCAAGCGACATCATCCTGTTGAGCTCCAACTTTCTCTTTTATTGGCTCCTCAGCTAGTCGAGACAACTTCTTTACTCTTTCTAACTCTTTTTCTTTGCTAGTTCTCTTGCGGTGTTTTCTTTTCCTTGATTTGTTCTCACCGCCTTCCTCTACAGGTTTCTCTTCTTGCGATCCCAACATCATTCTCATAACAGCTAGGGTCTCAACAAAACCCTTCTCCTCAATATGCACATCTGTAGGGACTTCATCAATAACATTGATAACCGAGACCACCCTCATGTCTCTTGGTGGCTTCATCAATTTACACATATCAAACTTGACCAATTCATTGTTTAATCTGAATGTCAGTTCATTTCTTTCCATGTCGACCAACACTCTTGCAGTGGCTAACAATGGTCGTCCCAAGATTATGGGAACTTCAAAGTCCACTTCGCAATCTAAGATTATAAAGTCAGCTGGGAATATAAACTTACCAACCTTTGCCAGCACATCAGACAATATTCCCACCGGTCGCTTTACTGAACGGTCAGCCATTAACACCCTCATGGTAGTTGGTTTGGGAGTTCCCAAACCCAATTGTTTATAGACTGCTAGCGGCATCAAGTTGATGCTAGCACCAAGATCATATAAGGCTTTTTCAAAGTTGAATTTCCCAATAGTACAGGGAACAGTAAAAGCACCTGGATCTTCCTTCGTTTCCACTAATGATCTTGAAGAAATAGCACTGCAGTGATGGAGGTTATCTTCTGGTTCAAAGCTCACTGACCTCTTCTTGGTAATCAAGTCCTTCATGAACTTGGCATATCCGGGCATTTGTTCAAGATCGTCCACCAGTGGGATGTTCACTGATATCTGCTTGAGCATGGTCATGAAATTTAGGAACTTGCTATTTTCCACTTTCTTCTTCAACCATTGTGGGAAAGGAGGCGGTGGCCGAGGCATCATAGTTGGAAGTTTTTCAACTTCCTTGCTTTTATCTGTGAGCCTTTGAGTACCATCCCCTACCATATTTTCATCCGCATCATCACCTTTCTGAGTCTGAATTACCGGATGTGATTTCGATAATATTTTACCGCTTCTTGTAGTGATCGCCATACAACTCCCGTCATTCCTCGGGTTTTGAATGGTGTCACTCGGCAAGGTACCTGTCTTCCTTTGATTTAGAGACGCCGAGATTTGACTCACTTGATGCTCTAGTTTCTTGATCGAGGTGGAATGTGAATCCACTACCTGACTCATTGTTGATAATTCAGTCCTCATCTCCTTTACCCCGGAGTCAGTCAATTCTACCTTCAGCAGCATCTTAGCCATCATATTCTCTAGTTTGGACGTCCCTGACTCATTTCTAGCTTTGTCACGATTCCCAGGTGGTATGTATAATCCACCTCTATCATCTTTGCTTCTCCAATCACCTTGTTCTCGACTCTTATTACCCGGATTTTCATAGTAATTATTCCGACCTTGGTTTCCTTGGCCATAAGCCTGGAAACCACCCAAATAATTTGCCTCCTCATCAAATTCAAACTCTGATGCTCTACCTTGGGAACCCACAGCTTTCACTTTCTCAATACCTCCTGACAACAAATGCTTTGTTAGTAGGTCCATTTGCGTTTTCAGATGGGCCATATCTTGGTCCCGCTCTTCCTCTTTCCTACGCTGTTCCGCTGATATACCGACTTCATAAGTGTTAGAAGCCACCTCTGTATCTCGCGTATGCCATGCCCTGTTGGTTTTAGTGAGCCGGTCCAAAATAGTTGTGGCATCGATAAAGGTAAGACCCATAAACGCTCCACCTGCTGCATTATCCAGTGTCGGCTTAGTAGCCAAATTCAGTGCCCTGTAGAATGTTTGAATTAGGAAATTTTCGGTCAACTAATGGTTCGGGCATTGTGTCAGCTTCTTCTTGAACCGCAATGAAGTCTCATGTAAAGCCTCATGAGGTTGTTGTCTGAAGTTGCTAATTTCATCCCTCAACTGTATCATTCTAGAGGGAGGAAACAACCTTTCTAGGAAAGCTCCTTTCAACTCTCCCCACATTGTGATAGAGTCGGGGGTTAGCTCTGTCAACCATAATGCTGCCTCATCAGATAGAGACAACGGAAACAACCTGAGCATGATCGCTGTCTGACTTACTCCAGGCAATTCGAAAGACTTGCAGATACCCACAAAATTCATCAGGTGTCGGTTTGGATCATCACCAGCAACACCACCAAACACTCCTCTCAAATTCAACAGCTGAATCATTGTGCTAGTAATGTTGAACTTGGCCCCGGGCGTTAGCGGAGGAAGAACAATGGCGCCCGTAGCACCAACTCCATCCAAGTCGATATCCTCATCATCCAAGTGATGCTGAGCCTGTTGAGCCTGCTGTTCTGCAGTGAGCCTTGCTACCTCCTGCTATTGTACATTCATGGTTTGCCTTAGCGTTCTTGCGAGCTCGGGGTCGTAGGGTAATATTGGTTCACCCGAGCGTCGGGTACTTGGCATGCACAACTATGTACCCTGTAACAAACAAAAACAACAAACAAAAGTAAAAGTAGGAAATATGACTAAGAGTCAAATAAACACACCAGACTTAATAAACAACCGTATTCCCCAGCAACGGCGCCAAAATTTGATACGCCCAAATTACACTTCAATTAAGAAGCGTAAGCGATCGCTGTCAAATATAGAACCCAACTAAGGTTGGGGTCGATCCCATAGGGAATAAGGTGCAAATTAAGTCGTTAGTGAATTAGATGACTAATAATCAATAGTTTTTGGTAAATAGGGTGGTTTGTGTGATCAATTCACTAACGACTTAATTTGCACCTCTTCAAGCTCCAAGTCTCAAGCTCCAAGTTCAAGTCTCCTCTTATTTTCAATTTCAGTTGGGTTAGCTTTAATCAAGGTATGTGGGTATCCAATAAGGGAATTCCTTCACCCTTATGCCCAAAACCCCAATCTTCTAAATGTAATTTATGGATTTCTAAATTAGGGTTCTTACCCAAGTTGGGGAAAATTGATGGGCTTTGTTTTGAAGTATTAATTCGTGATTTCTTATTCATTATCCATTTTTAATTGAGGTTCCTTAAGTGTTTATAAAACCCCATATGATTGATGATGAATTCTAGCATGATTTTATTGAATTGCATGTCTTCAAGTAAAATTGGTATGTTTAGATAACATGACCTCTATTTTCATGAAATTGCATACCTAATTCTTCAAACTATGATTTTAGAAAGGAAAGTATATTTTGAATTATGGTTATGCAAAGCTTTAAGACTCATGATTTGTGAATTGTATGGAATCAGATATGTCCTCATGCTTTTCCAACAGTTTTGGATATCATATATGTCCCTATGTTTTATGAAAGGTTTGCCATCCAGATATGTGTACCTAAGTTATGAACAATTTTGACATCAGATATGTCATAAGTATTATGAGCTATATGTATATGTTTTGGGAGTAGTATTTAGCACCGAGCGATGAGGGTTCGATTACCCAAGTCCAAAAACTATAGTGCCAGTATAGGTTATGTATCGCCCGATGGGCTTTTGAAAGTGGTTCCACTCTTTATTAGCATGGTACCCTTGTCTTAGAGGGGAATAGGGCAGCTTTGCCAACTAGGGTGATATAGTTAGATTATGGTGTTCTTTACCTTGGCAGGGTTTGGAACAGCTTTGCTAACTAGGTTATACAGTTAGATTCCATGTAGCTCACATGGTCTATTGTCAGTTATAAGAAACTCCCGTATGAAATCTTTTCAGTTTAAGTTATATGATATTCTACTTTTGAAAGTTGATCTTCTATTTTCACGTCTTATGTTTAACTATGATTTTACTCATGAATTCTCTTGTTATGCATGCTTTCAGTCTTTCAAGCACATTTACATTTATTGTTGCATAGACTCATATATTCAGTAGATCCTATGGTACTGACGCATTTTGTGTTGCATCCTTTTACGATGCAGATTCAGGCACCTACCCTCAGACTCGTGGCTCGACTATGCCAGACATTTAGCTGATTATTGGTGAGTCCTCATTATTCGAGGACTAGAGTTAGAGCGTCCATCCTTATACTTTCATTTCAGATTCCAAGTTAGCTGGGGGGCTTGTCCTAACAACTCTTTATGACAGTTAGAGACTTTTCAGACATAGACAGTATTCGAGTCTTCTTTTGGATTTGTATTCCTATTTGACTTGATTATCTATACATTTGACTTCGGATCTTCCTATTATGCTTCCGCTTTTCTATTAATTTATCTGAGTTATACTATGACCAAGGGTTAACTTAGGGCACTTGTGGTCCCAGGTCCCATGTTAAGTCAACGGGGTAGCCTCGGGGAATGACAAATTTGGTATCAGAGCCTCAAGTTCAACAGTCCTAGGATGTCTGAAAACCGCATCAAGTAGAGTCTCTTTCATATGTGTGAAGTGCGCCACACTTATGAGAGGGAAGCTATGAGATGTTTTAGAAAAACTTCACTTCTTTCATGATCATATCGTGCGATAGAATTAAACTCTATTATCCTTCTAATTATTTCCTTGTACGTTTCAGATTATGACTCGATGTGCTATACCTCACAGAGCCACTTGGAATGCTGCTCCTCTAGTTCCATCCCCTCAGTCATAAATGAGAAGTTCAGGAACGCCATCCATATGCTAGCCCAGACCATGGTCGCTCAGGCTAACTAGCCGTATCCTATCCCCACCCACCCTCAAGGTAGGGTAGCAACCCAAGTTTGTGATTTTATCTGTATGAACCCACTTGAGTTCTGGGGTTTAAAAGTGAGTGAGGATCCACTAAATTTTATCGATGAAGTGAAGAAAATTTTTGATGTTATGCAAGTGGTTGGTGTTGATAGTGTTGAGTTGGTATCCTATCAACTCAAGGATGTAGCTTATATTTGGTTCACACAATGGAAGAAAGCTAGGGCTAAGGACGTGGCCCTTATGACTTGGGAGTGTTTCGAGAGGGCTTTTCTTGACCGGTTCTTCTCGAGGGAGTTAAGGCAAGTGAAAGCTGAAAAGTTTGTGAACTTAAGCCAAGGATCCATGACTGTGTAGGAGTATGGGTTGAGGTTCACTCAGCTTTCCTAGTACGCTCCTACTATGGTGGCTGACCCACAAGATCAGATGAGCAAGTATATCTATGGGATCTCGGATTTGGTAAAGAAGGAGTGTAGATCTGCTATGCTATTGAGTGACATGAGTATCTCTAGACTTATGACTCAAGCTCACCAGATCAAGGAAGACAAGCTTAGGGAGATGGCTAAGGAGAACAAAAGAGTCAGATCTGAGGGTTCGGGATTTAGCCATCAGAAGTCTGGAGGCGGACATCGATCTTCCTTTCAGAAAAGGTCATCAGGACCTACGCATTCTACCTCTAGTGCTCCTTCTCAGGCCTCCAGACCTCACCATAATCAATTTGCTAGATATGAAGGCTCTTATTCTCAGGGGAGTGGTGCAAAAGGGCCTTCCTACCCCGTTTGCACCAAATATGGAGAGAATCATCTCGGCGACTGTCTAGATGGTTTAGGTGGCTATTTTGGATGTGGCCAGGTTTGTCACAGGATTAGAGATTTCCATTCAGCTAAGAAGGGACAGAGTGTTAGCAGGGCTCAGTCTTCCCCAATAGTTCCAGGAGGTCGACCAGCCTAACAGGGCACTGCTTCTAGTTCTGGTAGTCAGTGCCAAAACCGTCTTTATTCCATGTTCTCTCGGCAGGACCAGGAGAGTTCACTGGACGTCGTTACTAGTATGTTGAAAGTATTCTCTCTAGATGTGTATGTTTTATTAGACACCGGTGCCTCCTTATCTTTTGTGACCCCTTATGTAGCATACAAATTTGAAATTTGTCCTGAATTGCTTTTAGAACTCTTTTGTGTTTCTACTCTTGTTAGTGAGTCAGTCCTTGCCAAAAGTATCTACCAAAATTGCCCTATCTCAGTCTTTCATAGAGTCACTTCAGTGGATCTAGTAGAGTTAGAGATGACTGATTTTGATGTTATTCTTGGTATGGATTGGTTGTATGCTTGTTATACCTCGGTATATTGTCGTACTCGAGTTATCAGTTTCAAGTTTCCAAATAAACCTATCTTGGAGTGGCAGGGTAGTCCTCCATCCTCGAAGGGTAATTTCATATCTTATCTTAAGGCTAGGAAAATGATTTCTAAGGGTTATGTTTATCATATAGTTTGGGTTATAGACACGGAGTCCAAAACCCTATCCCTTTAGTCTGTTCCTATTGTGAATGAGTTCCCAGAAGTGTTACCCTGAGATTTACCCAGAGTCCCTCCTGAGCGGGAGATCAACTTTGGAATAGATCTTCTTCCAGTTATGAATCTTATCTTTATTCCTCCCTATAGAATGTCTCTCGCAGAACTTAAAGAGTTGAAGGATCAGTTGAAGGATCTTCTTAACAAGGGTTTCATCAGGCCTAGCATCTCTCCATGGGGTGCCCCAGTGTTGTTTGTGCAGAAGAAGGATGGTTCCCTTAGGATGTGTATTGACTACCGTCAGTTGAAAAAGGTCACAAATAAGAATAAGTATCCCATTCCTAGGATTTCTGACTTGTTCGATCAGCTTCAGGGTGCTAGTTTCTTCTCCAAGATCGACCTTAGATCCGGTTATCATCAGCTTTGTGTTAGAGAGTGTGATATTCCAAAGACAGCCTTTAGAACTCGGTATGGTCATTATGAATTTGTGGTTATGTCTTTTGGTCTAACGAATGCTCCTGCAGCCTTTATGGATTTGATGAACCATGTGTTTAAACTGTATTTGGATATGTTTGTGATTGTTTTCATTAATGATATTCTTATCTACTCACAGAGTGAGGAGGAGCATGCGGACCATTTGAGAGTTATGTTGCAAATTCTCAAGGATCGCCAGTTGTTTGCTAAGTTTAGCAAGTGTGAGTTCTGGATGCAGTCTGTTGCTTTTCTGGGTCATATTGTGACTAAAGATGGTATTCGAGTTGATTCTCAAAACATTGAGGCAGTAAAGAACTGGCCTAGACCCACTTCCCGTCTGAGATTAGGAGCTTTTGGGGTTTGGCTGGTTACTACAGGAGATTTGTGGAGGGGTTTTCTTCCATTGCTGCCCCTTTGACTCAATTGAATCAGAAGAAGGTTAAGTTTCAGTGGTCTGACCTTTGTGAGAATAATTTTCAGGAATTGAAGACTAGGTTGACCACAGCACCAGCGTTGACCCTGCCCGAGGGTTCAGACCACTTTGTTGTGTATTGTGATGCTTCTAGAATTGGCTTGAGTTGTGTTTTGATGCAGCGTGGTAAGGTGATTGCTTATGCTTCTAGACAACTTAAGATCCATGAGAAGAACTACCCTACTTATGATCTTGAGTTAGCATTCGTGGTCTTTTCTTTGAAGATTTGGAGAAATTACTTGTATGGTGTGCATGTGGTTGTATTCACCAATCATAAGAGTTTCAGTATGTGTTCTCTAAGAAAGAATTAAATCTTTGTCAAAAGAGATGGCTTGACCTCCTTAAGGATGATGAAATAAGTGTGCTTTACCATCCGGGCAAGGCCAATGTAGTGGCAGATGCACTTAGTAGATTGTCCATGGGTAGTGTGTCTTCGGTTGAGGATGGGAAGAAGGAATTGGTTAAGGAGGTTCATAGGCTTGCTCGGTTAGGAGTTTGCCTTATGGACTCGACAGAAGGTGGTATTACTGTTCAGAATGGTTCTGAATCATCTTTGGTAGCTAAAGTGAAGGCAAAGCAAGACAGTGATCCTATTTTGCTTCAGCTAAAGGGTGCAGTCCATCAGCAAAGGGTTGAGGTTTTCTCCCAAGAGGGAGATGGTGTGCTTCGGTATCAGGGTCGATTGTTTATGCCAGATGTAGGTGGGTTGAAACAGTAGATTTTAACTACGGCTCATAGTTCCAGATATTCTATTCACCCTGGTGCCACCAAGATGTACCTCGATCTACGAGAAGTCTATTGGTGGAATGGTATGAAGAGGGACATAGCCAGTTTTGTGGCTAAGTGTCCCAACGTTAGCAAGTAAAGGTAGAGCATCAGCGACCGGGTGGTATTACTCAGGATATTTACCTTCCTACTTGGAACTGGGAAGCAATCAATATGGACTTCATTACAGGTTTGCCTCGTAGTCGAAGGCAACATAATTCTATTTGGGTGATTGTCGACAATATGACCAAATCAGCCGACTTATTGGTTGTCAAGACTATCGATTCAGCTGAGGATTATGCCAGACTCTACATCCGTGAGATAGTCCGATTGCATGGTATTCCATTATCCATCATTTCAGATAGAGGTACTCATTTTACATCCCAGTTTTGGAGATCATTTTAGAGAGGTCTTGGTACTCAGGTGAAGCTCAGTACAGCTTTTCACCCACAGATGGATGGCCAGGCAGAGAGTACTATTCAGACTTTTGAGGATATGTTGAGATCTTGTGTGATTGATTTCAAGGTTAGTTGGGATGATCACTTACCTCTTATTGAGTTTGCCTACAACAACAGCTTTCATTCTAGCATCCAGATGGCCTCTTATGAGAAACTCTATGGGCGAAGGTGTAGGTCTCTTATTGGTTGGTTTGAGGTAGGTGAGGCAGCTTTGATTGGTCCAGATTTGGTTCATGATACTATGGAGAAGGTTCAACTTATTAGGGAGAGGTTGAAGACCGCTCAGAGTCGACAGAAATCATATGCGGATGTGAGGAGAAGGGAATTGGAATTTGAAGTTGATGATTGGGTTTTTCTGAAGGTGTCACCCATGAAGGGTTTGATGAGATTTGTCAAGAAAGGGAAGCTTAGTCCCCGCTATGTATGTCCTTATCGGATTCTGAGGAGAGTTGGTAATATTGCTTATGAGTTGGAATTTCCATCGAATTTAGAAGCGGTTTATCCGGTTTTCCATGTTTCTATGTTGAAGAAGTATGTTGGTGATCTGACCTTGATTATTCCTTTGGAAGATGTGAGTGTGAAGGATAGTCTTACTTATGAGGAGGTTCTTGTAGAGATCCTTGATCGTCAGGTTCGCAGGTTGAGAAACAAAGAAGTCACTTCGGTAAAGGTCCTTTGGAGGAATCAGCTAGTCAAGGGAGCTACTTGGGAAGCAGAATCAACCATTAGTATGTATTCTATTCCATCCTTTTCTCTCATGATTCTAGCATGCATTCATGTTTTTTGAAGTTAGTTCAGTCGTGTTTTAAGTTGCAAGCTCAGTTTTCAAGTTTGTTCTTCAGATTTTATGTGTTGTTGATTGGTTGAGCTATTTTCTCTTCAGTTTTCCCTTGTTTAGTTTTCATTTGAGGATGAATGATCCAAAGGGAGAGATATTGTAACACCCTAGAAATCGAGCCAGCTTTCTAAGTTTAAATCTCTAAAAGATTTCATGTTTCCAGGAATTACGCGTCCAAACCACGGACCGTGGTTAAGACCATGAGTCATGGAACAGAGCCGTGGTTTGACTCCTGCAGTTCAACCTCTGGTCTGAGAACCACAATTTGATTCTACATACCGTAGTTCATTTTATGGACCATACTATTGACTCGTGAAACTTAATCAGAAGACAGCAATTTTCCCCAGGAACTACGACTCAGGTCTACGGACCGTAGTTCATTCTACGGCCTATCCTATTGACTCATAGTTCCTCATCTTCAGCTTGAATGCTGAGCCTAGAACTATGACTCAGGTCAATGAGCCATAGTCCATTTGACGAGTCATCCTGTTGACTCATGGTTTGCCTTCTGCAGCCTAATTCTGTGGCCAGGAACCACAAACCGTGGTTCAATCTATGACTCGTGGAATCCATTCATGACTCCTGAAGCCGACTTGTTTTCCAACTTTTTCCTAATTAATTCATAGGGGTATTTTCTTAATTACCAACCTTTTTAACTCCTAAGTGAGGTTGTTTTGGGAATTTCAAGGAGAGTTTTCATCCTAATTAGCCTAAGTCCCTTCTCAAATCCTCATTCATCTTCCAAAAAGGGAAAAGAACCTCTTCAAGCTCCAAGTTCAAGTCTCCTCTTCTTTTCAATTTCAGTTGGGTTAGCTTTAATCAAGGTATGTGGGTATTCAATAAGAGAATTCCTTCACCCTATGCCCAAAACCCCAATCTTCTAAATTGAATTTATGGATTTCTAAATTAGGGTTCTTACCCAAATTTGGGAAACTTGATGGGCTTCGTCATAAAGTATTAATTCATGACTTCTTATTCATTATCCATGTTTTAATTGAGGTTCCTTAAGTGTTTATAAAAGCCCATATGATAGATGATGAATTCTAGCATGATTTTATTAAATTGCATGTTTTCAAGTAAAATTGGTATGTTTAGATAACATGACCTCTATTTTCATGAAACTGCATGCCTAATTCTTCAAACTATGATTTTAGAAAGGAAAGTATATTTTGAATTATGGTTATGCAAAGCTTTAAGACTCATGATTTGTGAATTGCATGGCATCAGATATGTTCTCATGTTTTTCCAACAGTTTTGGATATCAGATATGTCCCTATATTTTATGAAAGGTTTGGCATCCAGATATGTCTACCTAAGTTATGAACAGTTTTGACATCAGATATGTCATAAGTATTATAAGCTATACGTATATGTTTTGAGAGTAGTATTTAGCACCGAGCAACGAGGGTTCGATTACCCAAGTCCAAAAACTACGTTGTCAGCGTAGGTTATGTATTACCCAATGGGCTTATGAATGTGGTTACACTCTTTATTATCATGGTGCCCTTGCCTTAGCAGGGCATAGGGAAACTTTGCCAAGCTGGGTGATATAGTTAGATTATGGTGTTCTTTACCTTGGTAGGGTTCAGAACAGCTTTGCTAACTAGAGTTATATAGTTAGATTATATGTAGATCACATGGTCTATTGTCGGTTATAAGAAACTCCCGTATAAAAGCTTTTCAGTTTAAGTTATATGATATTCTACTTTTGAAATTTGATCTTCTATTTTCATGTCTTATGTTTAACTATGATTTTACTCTTGATTTCTCTTGTTATGCATGCTTTCAGTCTTTCAAGCACATTTATATTTCTTGTTGCATAGACCCATATATTTAGTACATCCTATAGTACTGACGCATTTCGTGCTGCATCCTTTTACAATACAGATTCAGGCACCTTCCCTCAGACTCGTGGCTAGACTACGCCAGATATTAAGCTGATTATTGGTGAGTCCTCATTATTCGAGGACTAAAATTAGAGCGTCCATCCTTATACTTTCATTTTAGATTTTTATTTAGCTGGGGGGGCTTGTCCCAGCAACTCTTTATGACAGTTAGAGGATTTTCAGACATAGGCAGTATTCAAGTCTTCTTTTGGATTTGTATTCCTATTTGACTGAATTATGTATACATTTGACTTTGGATCTTCCTATTATGCTTTTGCTTTTCTATTGATTTATCTGAGTTATGCTATGACCAAGGGTTAACTCTGGGCACTTATGGTCTCAGGTCCCGTGTTACGTCAAGGGGGTAGCATCGGGGAGTGACATGTACTCTTTACAGGCTTCCCAGACATTATCTAGTGTTACATTATGCAATTTTTGTACAAATGACTCTATGATATATATATATATATATATATATATATATGCAGCACATATTAGTTTTTTGCTCATTTATTGGCTTATAACTTTGTATATGTCATAGATTACTCGTAAAATATGTGGTCATACAGTTCTTTTCTGCCCCTCTGATGTAGGGCATGACAGCTTAAATCCTTCAACTTGTATTGAATTGGTCATTTTGGATCATTGATTAGAATTATAACTGATATCCTTAGCCTAGGAGTTCGTAGTATCATTATGGCTAGCAGAGAATCCTTCGTATGCTTTTAGGAGGTTTTAGAGGTTAAATAGAAGCTTTGTGTTGCTTTTATAGTTATTTTTCATTCTTTTTGTTTTATTATTTGTTGTACGTGTAAATGTGGGCCCGAGGCCATAGCTTGGATTTGGGGCAGAGTTTCTAGGTCAATTCCCCTGGTTGGAGGGTGTTTTGCCCTGTTTTGCCGTATAGCATGCTATATTCTCTGAATGTGGAATTCGCATGCTCATATGGCATTCTCATGCCTAGCGGTATAGAAAAAATAGGTATTTTTTTAGGTTTTCAGTTGAAAACTTGGGATATACTATGGGTATCATGATTTTTGGATGTTAAAGGAGCTACCTTGGGTTTATTATTGATTTTGGAAAAGTACTACTTTTATGCCGGTCCAAGGGACTTTCCCGGACCTTTTCTCCATTTACTTTTTTGTTGATGAGTCTGATGATCAATTCCGGGCGCCCTGATAGGTCATTCTGGGTTTTAACTTTCGATGCATATGTTGATGAGTATGAGGTTAAATTCTGGGTGCCTGATGCGTTATTCTGGGTCTTACTTTTATACATTTATGCATCACATCATCTCCCATCGCATTGCATTGGCTTGAGTGTACTTAGATTGTCGGTTACCTAGTTTGATTTTGTTATTAGCTCCTTCTTGATGGTTTGGTTAGTTTTATTTTCGGTTTTATAACTAGATTTAGGTAGATCCCTGTATTTAGCTTACTTTCCTATAATTTATATTATATACCATCTTTCTGCGCTTGGTCGGTCTATGATGCTTAATGGGTACCCATTATTTTGGTACTCATACTACACTCTGCATCTTTTTTTCATGTAGCACCTAGTACGAGCCACGCTCGTTGATCCCCCTATCATTCTAAGCCAGCTGTTGTTCGGATCGTGGTGAGCTACCGGTATTTTGGAGACTTTTACTGCTTTCCTTCTATATTTTGTATTTTGGATAGACAGAGTCTGTTGTATAGCTACTACATACTTTAAACGCTCTTGTACCAGTGACACCAAGTTTGGGTTGGTTTTTATGTATATTTTATCTTCTTGGTCACTTTAGGGCCATCTATGTATATTTAGTGTAGTTGGTATGTATCTATGATATTGGCCCTATTCCCATTATATATCTCTTCCACTTTCTGTAGTTAAACTGCTTTATTTACCTTCCGCATTGTTGGGTTGGCTTGCGTACGGAGGGTTATGTAGATGCCATCATAGCCCAGTTTTGGAATGTGACAGAGTGGTATCAGAGCTCTAGGTTCACCGATCTTGCCAATACAAGATCAAAGTGTCTAGTTGAGTCACGTGGATTGGTATGATGATGTTCGTATCTAATTTGTGAGAAGCTATAGGACATTCCTAGGAAAGATTCCATTTTGTTTGATTCCTTATCGTGCTTCCTTGACTTAATCAACTTCTAAGTATCTTTGTTTCACTTCTTCTCAGATGGTTTATGCGAGATCAGCAGCGGGTGAGGATGAGATCCCTGCACCTGCAGTTTGTGCCCCAGCTAAGGGTCGGGGTAGAGGTCAACCTAGAGGTCGAGGTACGGGATGGGCTATGATGCCAGCTAGGGCCCAGGCTAGGGTACCATCCTAAGATGTTGATATAGTGGTTGAGGAGGCACAGTGTGAGATGGAGCATGTAGGGCTAGCCTAGTATCTGGCAGGTTGTGTGGCTATACCAGTGTTGCTGGACACTTTGGTTCGGTTACTTCGGTTTCATAAAGGTATGACTCCACCAGCAGCTTCACCAGGTACTCCGATTGGTTCTCAGGTTAGAGATGAGGCTCAGACTTCAGCCCAGGCAATGGCTCATGGTTCAAGAGCGCAACCTACTGCTCTGGCTCCCAGATTAGAAGTATTGCAATCTCTACAGTTGTTCCACCTATTCTAGTCGGGCTTATTATGTTTTCTGAGGAGCAGAATATGCTTGGTAGGTTTCTGAGATTAGGTCCTCCAAGGTTTTCAAGTGCTTCTAGGGAGGATGCACTTGAGTTTCTGACTAGCTGCCAGGAGAGATTACATAATTTAGGGTTAGTTGAGTCACACAGAGTAGATTACACCGCATTTTAGCAGTATGGTCCAGCAAAACAGTGGTGGAGGTCATATTTAGCTTGTAGGCCAGCCGGGTCACCTCTGCTTACTTGGGCCCAGTTCTCTGCAACTTTTCTAGAGAAGTATGTACCATGTAGCATGAGAGAGCGGTTAATGGATCAGTTCTCCGGGTTTGAGCAGGGATTCATGTCTATTTTTGAGTATAAGGTTCACTTCATTCAGTTGGCTAGGCACAAGACTATGATTCTGCCCATCGAGCATGAGAGAGTAAGCCGCTTTGTCCGAGGTTTGATTATGCGGCTTTGCTTGTCTACAGAGGGTATGGTAGAATTGGGCCAATCTTTTTTGGAGGTAGTAGATCATTCCCGCACTATTGAGGGCATACTTCACAAGGCCCAAGGGGGTATCTATAAGAGGTCCCGCCATCAAGGCAGTTTTAGCGGTTCATAGGACTGTGGTAGGGGATACTTTGGTAGAGGTCAGCACCATCAATGGTTCCAGCTGAACCGTCCTATTCAGACGGCATTATAGATTGATGAGGGTTAGAGTAGTCAGAGTATTGTTCCTTCTCCATGAGGTGCTCCTTCAGGGTCCATAGGTCATTACAGTCATTCTGATTCAGTCGGGTCTTCATAGCGAGGTATGTTTGGCCAAGGTTGTTTTGAGTGTGGCAAAATAAGCCACTTTGCTAGAGAGTTCCCATTAATACGGCACTAGAGGCAACAGGATCAGATGGGTCAGGGCTCCACCACCACCAGCCAGAGGCAGTGCACAAGGTAGTGGGGTGGTCCCCAGGGTGCTAGAGGTGGTCCTCAGTCTGGTAAATCAGGTAGTCATGGTGGTCGGGGCTACATGTATGCAGTTCTAGGCTAGACATAGGCTGAGGTTTTAGATATTGTCATCACAGGTATGATCTCCGATTGTCATCAGTCTGCTTATGCTTTGTTTGATCCGGGGTCTACATTCTCCTATGTATCTGCTTATTATGCTACTCTTCTGGAGTCTGCTTGTGATTCATTGCCTGCGCCCTTGCATTTATATACCCCAGTAGGAGATTCTTTAGTAGTGGATCAGAAGTATTGGGCTTGTGTGGTGACTATCCTAGGGTATGACACATGGGTAGACTTGATTGTGCTAGATATGGTTTATTTTGACGTGATCTTTGGCATGGATTGGCTGTCTCCCTACCATGCATTCTTGGATTGCTTCACCAAGACTGTTACTCAACGAATGCCTGGTATCCCTCTTATAGTATGGAAGGGGAGCGATAGCCACATGCCGAGGGGAGTTATATCTTTCCTGAGCACCCAGCGGTTGGTTGGGAAAGGGTGCTTAGCCTATCTTGCCTATGTTTGTGATACTAGTGCCACCACACCTTCTCTTGAGTCAGTTCCTGTGGTTTGTGAGTATTCAGATATGTTTCCTTCTGATCTTTTGGGTCTTCCTCCTGATCGTGACATTGACTTTGGTATTGATGTCGATCCAGGCACTCGACCCAGTTCTATTCCACCATATTGGATGGCACTAGCTGAGTTGAGGGAGCTTAAGGATCAGCTCCAGGATCTATTGAGTAGGGGGTTCATCAGGCCTAGTGTATCTCTGTGGGGTGCTCCGGTTATGTTTTAGAAGAAAAAGGACGGGTCCATGCGTATGTGTATTGACTACAGACAGTTGAATAAGGTGACAGTGAAGAATAGATATCCGATGTCGCGTATTGATGATTTGTTTGACCAATTACATGGTGTAGCGGTGTTCTCTAAGATAGACTTGAGGTCCGGTTATCACCAATTGAGGATTAGGGTTGCGAATATCCCAAAGACTGCATTTAGGACTCGATACGGCCATTATGAGTTCCTAGTCATGTCTTTTGGGTTGACTAATGCCCCAGCAGCATTTATGGAGTTGATGAATTGTTTGTTCAGTGCCTACTTGGATTCCCTTGTGATTGTGTTCATTGATGTAATTCTGATATATTTGAGGAGTAGAGAGAAGCATGAGCAGCATCTTAGAGTTGAACTTCAGACCTTGCGAGATCATCATTTATATGCCAAATTCACTAAATGTGAGTTTTGGCTTGAGTCTGTGGCATTCTTGGGCAGTGGTGTCCAAGGATGGGAGCGGATAGCTATGGACTTCGTAGTTGTTTGCCACGTACTTTGTGGAGATTTGATGCTATTTGGGTCATTGTGAACAAGTTGACAAAGTCTTCTCACTTTTTGCCAATTCAGGCTTCCTACATGTTCGAGAGGTTAGCTCAGATCTACATTCGTGAGATTGTCTGTTTGGATGGAGTCCAGGGGACTTTTCAAAAATGAATTTGGGTTAGTATAACTCTCGATATCGAAGTTGACGTGAAAGGGTTGGTACAAAACGTCAGGAATTCAAAGTGTGTTATGAAACAGGCCATTTGTGGGGATTTTCCGAGGTTCTGATCTGTGTCAACCGTTGTAGCAGTTGACACACTGCTATCTCGACCTCCACTATAGTGGAGAAATTACTACTATAACGGATGTCAATACCGGTCAGCACCGCTATAGCGGTATGTTCTGCTACGGCAGTACCGCTAAAGCGGAGCGTGGACCGCTAAAGCAGAGCGACGAGATCAGAAAACTCAAAAATGGGTTTTATAATTACATTCTCTCCCATCAGCTTCAAAACAAATGAGGGTTACTCCAGGAACCCTCCTAGGATGCTCCAAGGCTTGGGAACCATAGGGAGGGGGGATTTCGGCTAAAAAGATCCAAAACCATGGATTTTGGGACTGTCATCCATCACGGAATCCCTTCACGGAGCCAGAAATGGCACTGCATAGCTGCTTGGCATCTAGGTAGGATAGGTTTCTTCATTGAGTAGATTTACTTTCTTCCTTTTCATATCAATGTATAGATTGGAAAGGAGAATCCATGTTTAGGCCTTCGTGCATGGAGTCTGAAGGAGAATTAATGTGGTTAAATTGGTTAAACTATAATTAATTGAGTTGTGATAATGTGTTGTGAAATTTCAGGTTGTTAGGATTAACTGGGTTTTGTGTAATGGTAAAATCTGAGGACTAGGGTGTCAGGAAGGTTTGAGGAACTGAGAACACTAACGGTTGGCTCGGGTACCACACCTGGTACGAGAATACTAACGGTTGGCTCGGGTATCACGCCTGGTATGGAAATACTAATGGTTGGCTCGGGTACCATGCCTAGTACGGGAATACTAACAGTTGGCTCGGGTATCATGCCTGGTACAGGTTCTATATTAGTTGGCTGATAAATGCTCAAACATACTCTCTAAGATGGAGGTATCGGCGATCGTTAAGCTCAAACACATTTATCAGCTTCAAAACAGATGAGGGTTACTCCAGGAACCCTCCTAGGATGCTCCAAGGCTTGGGAACCATAGGGAGGGGGGATTCTGGCTAAAAGGATGCAAAATCATGGATTTTGGGACTGTCATCCATTAGGGAATGCCTTCACGGAGCCAGAAATGGCACTGCGTAGCTGCTTGGCATCTAGGTAGGCTAGGTTTCTTCATTGAGTAGATTTACTTGCTTCCTTTTCATATCAATGTATAGATTGGAAAGGAGAATCCATGTTTAGGCCTTCGTGCACGGAGTCTCAAGGAGAATTATTGTGGTTAAATTGGTTAAACTAGAATTAATTGAGTTGTGATAATGTGTTGTGACATTTCAGGTTGTTAGGATTAACTGGGTGTTGTGTAATGGTAAATTCTGAGGACTAGGGTGTCGGGAAGGTTTGAGGAACTGAGAACACTAACGGTTGGCTAGGGTACCACACCTGGTACAGGAATACTAATGGTTGGCTCGGGTACTATGCCTAGTACAGGAATACTAACAGTTGGCTCGGGTATCATGCCTGGTACAGGTTCTATATTAGTTGGCTGATAAATTCTCAAACATACTCTCTAAGATGGAGGTATCGGTGATCGTTAAGCAAAACACATTTATAAGTACCCAACGGATGTCAGGGTCGTACCCACAGAGACTTGTAGATAGCACAATGATGATTGTAATGAAATGACTTCACTAAGAAAGTAAGTATTTGAAAACACGAAAGTAAAGGATTGGGGAAAATTGATATTCTGTCACAATAATCTCAATTCATGCAAGACAGTAAAGTAAAATGGGTGCACAAATGAGAGTAGATGACTAGGGATGTGCATCCAATGGGGCTCTAATATGGGATAGGGTGATTGCCTATTCATGCAAATTCTCACTCATTGACGTAGGTAGCCTTGGTTTTTGGTATGGTTGTTCATCTTTCGATCAACAACCATATGTCCAATAGTCTCGGTTAAAGCACTATCGGTTTAACAACAAGCAACCAAGCTAAAGTTTAGGGAGGTCATACTATTTCTAGCTTAGACCCTTAAATGGGTGATTCTGTCGATATGAGCTATTTCTAACCTCAATCTAAATTGAAGAACAAGTTCCCACTAGTAATTTCACATCCGAAGCTATGAAATTCTCTTTCAAACAACAACATAACCAAGTAAGGAAAATCAATGTTTGCAACCACAAATTTTAGGATTAAAACTTGGTGAAACTACTAGACCCATGTCAAATAAGCAATTATAAGCAAGAATTAGCAACATCCACACCCATTTGTCAAGCACCCATTATCAACACATCACTAGACAATGAAATTAGCTACTCATGCTAAAGGAAAGAGATATACCAAGTGGGTAAGTCAAACTCCTCTTCATTCAAGTGTAATTTCAATATCTAAGCTCAATTTTGTACATAACTGGTGAACTAAGCATTGGAAGAGAGAATTGACTAAAACCCTCTTCTTCTTCTTAGAGAGGAAACTTGTTCTCAAAGATAAAATTTCTCAAGAGTATTCAGAATTGAAGAATTGTATTTACAATTGTGCCTAAAATGGGTTTAAATAATTTCCCAAAACGTCACTAAATTTCTAGACAAAAATACCCTTCGGGTGGTGTGCAGTGTGATGTGTGGTTCACACGTTAGCATGTGCGCATTGCACACCCTTTTCAGTTGAACCAGTGACTCAGCTGACTTGGGAGATCTCATGCGAAGGAGGTGCGGTTCGCACCATGAGTTGTGCGCGTCGCACAGCGACCGTACCTTTTAACACATCCTTCAGTCGATTCAAGGCTCAATGCAATGAGAGGTGCGGAACACACCAAGGATTGTGCGCGTCACATAAGCGCCGCATCTCAAGGTAGAATCTCCATCCATTTTGATCACTTCACACTTCACTCTTTTTAAGCTCTTTTTGACTCCATTTCCTTGTTTTCCATCTTTGATCACAAGTACCTGCATAGACATCAATAAAGGCCATAAGAACTTCTAAATCTATTCAAAATATAGCAATAATTCATGGATAAAGGCTCAATAAATTGGTAGATTACCGACTTATCAAACCCCCAAACTTGAACTATTGCTTGTCCTCAAGTAAGGTACTCACAAGGCAAGGAATGAATTATGCTCTAGACTCAATCAACACACAAAACACTAATCTATACTAAAAATCAAGAAAAAGAATAAACAAAAAGACTCAAACAAAAAGACTCAACTATAATGCTCATCTCAATTCGAACCACCACAATATCAAGGCAATTGGTCATTTCAAAACCTTTTCCAAAAGGACTTCATTTCTCATTCAAAATCAAGGGAATTTTGTCATTCAAAACAAGACATTTAAGCTTCTCAAGTCATTGGCATGGACAGTCAAGGTTTGCCTCAAGATTTGCCACATAACTTGTCTCATTCATTCCTCTCAATTGAAATAGAGACTTCATGTTTCAATTTGAGTGCATGATGCCACTCACCACAAGAGAGAATCCCACTCACAATCATGCAATTTTCAAAACAAAGGGATTATAGGAGAACCAAGAAGACTCTCACTCTCTCAAGGAAGTTCAAGTTCACACATGTCAAACCATAGGCTTGCTTTTTATGTACATCGCCACTAATGTTAGGTAGCCAAGCTCGGAATCACCAAGGACTTGCGAATAATAATGTTGGCTAGGGCTAAGGTGAGGAAAACATTTGGTTCAAGTGACTACACCTCCCTGATGCTCTTTGTTATCATTTCAAACACTACTCACATTTTTAAATTTCAACTTTACCTTATTTCTCCCTCACACAACCCAAGCTTCTCCTTTTCAATCATGATCATTAACTCCTTGTATCACCTTCATTTGGTAGCACCTATCCTTGCTTTTGATTTTCTCATTGGATTGAAATTTTGGAGAAATTTTCAATTCAAACTTAGGGTGCTACCTTGCACTTGAAGTGCATTTCTTTTCTTCTCCTCATTTGATCACATACACCCCCAAACTTAGGCATTTTTCTATGTTGTCTTTTCCATTCCTCCCCCCCGCCAAACTTAGGCTTTTAGCCAATGTTTCACTTCTAAGCAATTAGGGAGGACGAGTGCCAAGATAGAGGTTCCAAAAAGGTCAAGGTGTTAAACAAGGTGCCAAAGAACTGTCACAAGCTCAAAGGGGTTCACTAGGATTGATGTTGAGGGAAGTCATTTGGGTGAATTGGCTATCAAAAATGACCTAAGGTCATCTTCCAAGCTCGGTCACACCTAGAATTTCATCTTGAATCACATTCAGGGCAAGTTCTAGATGACACGCATGCACGAGAATCAAGGTAAAGCCTCACCACAAAAGGCATCATGCTACAAGACTTCTCTCATTAGTCTCTAAATCAATTGGGACAAATGACTTTCGATAACCTATTCCGAGTTCATTACACACTCGTTTGTGAGTCAGTCAAGCCAAAGCAAGAGTGTACAAGTCATGACAAGAGAATGCTATTCCTTAAAAATTCATTTCCTTTCTTTCTTTTATTTTAAAAAACAACTTGCCAAAAACAAAAATTCAGTGGGCCTATTTCGAGACAAGCAACTACGGACTCAATTTTAATCTAAAACTTGGCATTTTCCCTTAAGAAAGTTGCCTCTCAATCTATCATAGGGAAACACCAACCCAGTTCGACATAAAAACAAAATAAAAAGAAAATAAACAAAACTTTTGCTCCTTGGGAAAGAACCGTGGTATTAAGAAAACCTTTGGAGTTTATTGCTAAACTACTATTAACAAGGCGATAACCAAATTGAGCACCCTCAAACACAAACGGAGCATTGTCCTCAATGATATTAGATAGAGAAAATAGAGTACTCCCCGAGGCACTTGTGCCAAATGCACTAAAGTTGGTGCGACCATACCTCAAGCGCATAAATAAATCTGGTAATACAGTCATGATTCTGCTTGTTGCTTGTGCGAAAGACATGTAGCATGCACTTCGAGATATATGAATCGCCCTATCAATCACATGGTGGCATGGACTTTTAAGAAAACTACCAGTTCTCTGTTATGAGGTGCGAAATTGATGTGCAACGCGTACAATTGCTCATGCAACCGCACACCAATCGCATACCATGGAGCCCAACTTCCCAGCTTTCTGTTTCACCCGTGCGACCAGCTGGCTGGGGAAGGTTCCAATTAGTATTTGGCCGGGGAGGCTATGTAAAGGATGGATGAATCGGCTAACGGTCATCCATGAAGTGAATAAAAGTGTAACATCCCGAAATTCGATCCAGCTTTTAAACTTAGAAAATCTGAGAATTTTTAGCTTTCCAGAAATTATGGGTCCAAACCACGGACCGTGGTTTGAACCATAAGTCATGGAGTGGAGTCGTGGTTTAAGTCTGTTGGTTCAGTCTTTGTTCTGAGAACCATGAGCTAGTTCTACAGACCATGGTTCAGTCTACGGCCCGTCCTGTCAACTCGTGGAAATAGATCAGAAGGTTGGCAGTTTCCCTAAGTATCACGATTGGCTTCTATGGCATGTAGTTTGAACTACGGACCATCCTTCTAACTCGTAGAACTTAATCAGAGGTCTGCCTTATTCCCAGAAACCACGAGGGAACATTACGGACCGTAGTTCATTCTACGGACCGTCCTGTTGACTCGTAAAAATACTTCTGCAGCATGATTTTTAGGTCAGGAACCACGAGTGGAAATAATGAGTCATGGTTCATTCTACGGCTCGTGGAATGCACCTGTGATCCCTAAAGCCAAACTTTTTACAACTTTTTCTTAATTAAATCCTAGGGGTATTTTTGTAATTACCCACCCTTTTAACTATTAAGTGAGGTCATTTTGACCACTTTTAGTAGGATTTAATCCTTCATTAGCCTAAGTCTTTCCTTATTCCTCATTCATCTCCCAAAAAGAGGAAAGAACTTCTTCAAGCTCCATAGCAAGGTATTCAATTCCAAGTCTCCAATCTTCTCACCCAAGGTTTAGAAAGCTTCAATTCAGGTATGTGGTTAATAAATAAGGGATTCTTCCACCCTTATGCAAAAAACCCCAATTTTTCATATGGATTTTCCTGAATTTCAAATTAGGGTTCTTACCCAAGTCTTATGGGCTTTGCTATAAATTATTTTCTCATGATTCTACTATGAAATTTACTATTAAATTGCATGGTTTTTACAAGTGCACTCCTATTTCATGAATTGATTCAAGTAAATTGGGTAAATTGATAACATGAATTTCAAGCAAGTGAATGCCTAGTTCCTATGTTTTATAAAAGTATATGTTATTATGAAATTGAACTAGGGTCATGCAAGTTTTGAAGTTATAAATTGTTATGCAAGACAAGACACCCGATGTGCCATCAATGCTCATGGATTATTTTCTAAACCAAGGTTCTTGAGTAGTATGAAGATTTGTATTATGAACATGTTTATGAACAAGCTATGACATCTAGATATGTCACATGTATATGAGTCTCATGTTATGTTTTAGGAGTAGTATTTAGCACCGAGTGATGAGGGTTACAGATAACCCAACTCCAGAACTATGTTGCCACCGTAGGTTGCCCTCTGTGGCCTATGACAGGAACCTTATGATATGGTTCTAACCTTGGCCGGTTAGGACAACCTTTTTCAGTATGGGTGCATGACATTGGACTCTATGTAGCTCAGCATGGTTTATGTCGGTTAAGAGAAACTCCCGCATGATTATTTTCAAGCTATAAAGTTATATGATAGTCTACTTTGAATCTTGACTTTATTTCATGTTTTATGTTCTATATCTTGATATTTACTTATGCTTTCTCCTATATGTACAAACTCACCTCAAGCATGTTTTAAGTATGTTTTTATCACGATTATGCATATATCACATACTCGGTATATCCTATAGTACTGATGCATATTTTGCGTTGCATCCTCTTGATGATGCAGACTCAGGTTTCCTTCCTCAGGCATGTGGCTAGAGATAGCAGGCCATTCCAGTCAATGGTAGTAAGTCCTCATTGTTCGAAGGCTAGTCATGATCCTAGTTACTTTATGGTTGTTTACTTTCATACTTTTAGTTAGCTAGGGTCTTGTCCTAGCAACTCATTATTTCTATGTAGAGGCTTTTCAGACATGTCCAGACGTTTGTATTCTGTATTTGGATTTGGTATTCCTAGACTTTGTCTTACACAGATATGGTTGCCTGTCCCTACTAGTTATGCTTTTGCTATGTTTCTTTCTATATGTGCCTATGTTATGCTGTGACCAAGGGTTAACTTGGGGCGCTTGTGGTCCTGGGTCTCGTGTTACGTCTAGGGGATAGACTCAGGGCTTGACAAAAAGGTAATGAAACTTATTTGGTTGAGTGTTGAAGCTTGAGACTTGAGATTGTGCTTATGTGTATTGATGTTGTTTAAATGACTGCAAATATGTGGTGTGCAATTATTTAATTGTGTCGTGGCTTGAAACTTGAAACTATGTGTATTGTATTACTTGTATGACTGCAGTCGTGTGAGGTGAAATTGCTTGCCTTGTGGTGAATATTTTGGTTCGGGAGGAGTCATAACTTGAAATTGTGTGCTTTGGTTGGTAATGACTTTATTTATGTACTTGAATGGATCAGTAAAGTGGTATTACAATTTGGAAATGGACTTGCCATTGGTACAAATGATAAGGGAACAAGGCTTATGACTGTAGAGAAACTCCGATTTCAGGACAGTTGGGATTGGTTGGGAACCATGGGGAAAAGGGCTATTATTGCTTGATAGCGAAAATTATGGTAAGAAATTTTTTTTTTGTGGTAACTCATGATTGTGACTTAAGGAAATTTATTTTGGCTTTAAAATTTGTGGTTTACTTTAGTGATAAATTGCGATATGCCTTAATTAGAATGGTTTGTGTTAAATTCGGGTATAGACTTACCGTTTGTATAGATGGTAAGGGAACAAAAAGGGATTGATGACTGTGGGGAAGCTTTGGTTTCAGGACAGTCAGAATTGGATAGGAACCATAGAAAGGAAAAGGGGGACTAGTAGTGTATGATAGCGGTAATGGGTGTATCTACTAGTATGCATTAAGGGGTGAACTGGGTTAGTCTTCGTACGGGGTTCAAGGTTGAGTTTATGTACCTGGAATGGGGGTAGGTGATGGTTATTGATTTCCCAATGTGCATTATGTGTTCCATTGTAACGACCCTTTCGGTTATTTTTGCGTTTACGCCTTCTTTGTACTGCTAGAGCTTTCCTGTAGTGGCCTCAAGTCATTTATGACTTGCTGGGACCAGTGGTTCGGTGCCTTGGTCGTTCGTTTGGTTGTTTTGCTCGTTTGCCTATTTTAGAGCCTTAACTTAGAATATCATTGACTTTAGTCAAAATTCTTGGTAAATGTGCTCAGAATTGAATGCTGACGGTTCTGTTAGCTCCAAAGCATGGATTTTGGTCTGGGTGGACCATGGGTCAGGTTTGTTTGTCATGGCGGTCGGTCAGGTGGTGGTCACCGTCAGTTCTACGCGGTCCATGGGAGATTAGAGGTAGAGGCCTCGTATGATGTGATCACATGTACGATTTTTGTATGCCATCGACCAGCTAATGCTTTATTTGATCCTGGATCTACATGTTCATACATATCTGCCTACTTTGTGCCTTGTTTGGGAGTGGCTAGTGAGTCGTTATCTGTTCATGTTTCTATTTTGACCCCAGTAGGAGATTCTTTAGTAGTGGATCAGATTATGAGATCTTGCATTGTTTTATCCCTTTTCGGATTTTTATAAAGGAGAATGGTTTTCGACACTTAGAAATTATTTCAAAAAACTTAAAGAAAATTTCAAAATAATTCTAAAACAAAACAGAGTCGCCACTTAATTTTTATAAAGAAATTAAGAAAACTTTAAAATATTTTAAAGACTTAAAAACAGAAATAAATCTTTAAAATTAGAGAAAATGGGTAAGGGTTCAAATAACATCTTAAGAAGGGTTTTAAGGCACTTAAGAACGTCCGTTTAAAACGGTTGACCAAAACAATTTGACTAACTTAAAGATGATCAATTTTTCCAAGAGCTTATTTTATGAAAAATAGTACGAATATTAAAGACTTGAAAATAACAATTTGAATAAAGAAACGAATTAAGTAAGAAAATTTAGGAAAAATTATTTCAACCCATCATATGAAAAGTTAAAGCTTTTTAGATAAGCTAAGTTGAAATCTCTTAGAACTTAAATATGACTAAATACATATGAAGAAAAGAAGCCATTTTTATTTGGAACTAAATCTGCTTTTAGGCAAAGTTAACACAAGATCCAACTTTCATTCATTTTCGACAAGAGATGAATTAAGTTATGAATTCGAAATAAAACTAATAAAACAAGAATAAAATTAAAATGACGTCACGTAGGGGATCTATTTAGATTAATTAATTTAAAGTTAGCATTAATACAATCAAGCATAAATAACTACAAATAAAGAGAGGGGAGAGAGAAGTTGGGCTTCTAGGCTCATTTCTGGATACTGTCCAGATTTGAACTTCAATTTCATGGCCTTGGTCCATTCTGCAGATGTATATCGGTTGTATATCAAAACCTTTTCTATGTATATCAGCTTCCATATCGGTATATTTTCTGTATATTGATCCCATATTGGACTATTAGTGCCGACCACTTTAAGCTTTGACCCCTTCCTCATCTTAGCACCATGTATATCAGTTCACTGCCATGTATATCACCACTTGTTAAAATGCTAGTCCACACTTGGATGCGGGATTGATTCGAGTTTTGGGGATTTACCCAATGAGACGCAAGAATGGCGAAGGGGAGTCCATGAGGACTCGTGCGGAGAAGTTCATGCAAGGAATAGATAAGAAATAAGGATTAGTATAGAATTATATACCGACAGGCAATTAATGACACTATTGGAGCAAATTGATAATTTAGGAAGACATGGACCATCCAATTTGGTTTGCAACAAGAGGATGAAATAGCAAAAGAAAACCTCGAGATAATCACTGGAATGATGAGCATCAAAATTCTTATGTAAGAATAATAGAATGACAATCTAAACAAGAGAATGAACATGAAAGCTGGTACTCTTAAGGTTGAATACTGGACAGATTTCAAACAAAAGCCAAATATGCATGAACATTATCGAATGAGGATTTCAGGTTTGAAAGCTACAGAGAGAAACTGATCTGGCTTGCTCAAGGCTTTTCCTTGATTTCAATTATTCCCAAATTCTCTTTTCATTACCAATTCATAAACCAATCTTGGTCACATATTCAGATTATGAAAGGAGCGCATAATAACACATCAAAGCATGCTTATTACTTATTTTCAAATCATAAATGGAACATGAGATGACTTTTTACCATTTTAATAGAATTAGAAGCATTTCCTGGAAGTTAATCAGAGGAACTAATTATCAAACCACTCTTTACAACTTTACCAAAATTAGGGACCAACAGATTAGTCCAACAAGCATATTTTAATCCTAGTTCTATCAAAACATGATCCCAAACTATGAAGATTAAGCTTGTTTCTACTTATTTTCCTAATTCTTGGGTGAAACTAAAGTATGTTCTCAAGAATCATCTGATTTTAGCTTATGAACTTAGAGCAATGTGTTACATAACAAGAGAACCATAACATTAATCATATCTCGAAAGGTTGTTCCTGAGAATAACTAACAAGTTATCTCGAAAGAACTTTTAGTTCTTAGAGTTCCACATGGCATTGTATACCATGGGAATTATTGAATGATGGCTTAAAATAATTTCATCCATCATTTGGGTGATTGTTTCAATCCTCAAACCTTGTAGCAAACAGCAGAGACACACTCAAGATGACAATGGGCTAATAAAACAGTACCCGAAATTGCTATATCACAAAGTAAAATGCAATCAGCAAAATCCTCCTCATTTTCTTCGTATATCGCACATATCAATCACATACTCTTGAATAGCTAACCAAGGGGAAACAATGGGGAGTTTCAGGTCTTTAGGAGCACCTGGTAGAAGCCAAACCTCGTGGGTTCAAAGCTTCTCCCGAGATCGACTATTCTCCAAAGGACTCAACCCATTTTCTTTGATCATACAAATCAACAATAGCCAACCAAACTACCAAATAAACTTTGATACAATCATATCAATCACATCAAACCAATATACAAATAAGATTGAGAAAACAGTAAAGTAGAGGAGTGATTTGACATAAACACAAAACTGTTTGATTTAATAAGCTCTTGCGTTTAGTTCAATACCATTTGAGACACAGAAAAAAAAACATGATAGTTCATATTTTGATACCAAATAGACTGACTTCATATGCCCGAACAAATAGCTATCGGAGTGGGAAATTTCTAACACAATACAGACAACATTTTTTGTGAACAATTAGGGAGAAGATGAGGAGTGTTAGGTCTTTAGGAGCACCTGGGATGAGCCAAACTAGTAAGTTCAAAGCCTCTCCCGAGCTCGACCATTCCTTACCACTAGAGAGTGGTGTTGGACTGGACCGGGTTTGGTAACATTGGAGTGGGTTGGGGGAAAATGAGAGTGGGGCAGCGGATTTGGGATGTTTTTGTTTGAGCCCATGCGGCTAATAACAAGGCTGATGAGAGGTCGTTTATGTTTTGGCCACATTTTGCAAAATATGGCCACTCTTAAATTAAAGGGGTAGCCAAATTGGTAGGATTTAGGAAATATTCGGCTAGGATTTAAATAATTTTAGGGATTTAGGCTAGAATAGAAAATAAGATGAAGTAATTACAATTGACCTTGAGCTCTAATAAATTTAAACAATTCAAAATAATTGTTGTATTTAACACATAATTACATCTTTAATTATTATGAAATTAATTTATTCAATTAATCTCTCGTTTGAATTAAATTGGAGGAAAATCAAACGTCTAATCTCTTAAAAGGATTTTCTTATGAATTAAACTTCTAAATAGTTATTTAAGTAAACTCATAAAAATTCCACATAATTAAATTATAAAAAATATAAATTCTTACTCAAAACTATTATAAAGCCAATTTGGAAAATATTTTATCCTTTTTCACAAAACAATTATTTTCAAAAGTTGTTTAAAAATCAAAAAGGCTCAAGGTTAATTCGTAATGTGGAGGGTAAAAATTGGGTGTCAACAACTGCCCCTCCCTTTGGGTAGGGTGAGTGTAATGAACCCTGGGCAAATAGAATTGACGTTCCCAATTTTATCCAACCACAGATTCATCTTCAGGAAGCGGTTGGTTCTAGCACGAATTGCAAGGAATCATGGCCGAACTCTGGCATCGAGTTTCCTGCATATCTCAAGTCACATGAGAATTCAGGCCACTTGTAGTTCAAGACGCTGGATTTTACGCACGATTTCAAAAATATCCAAACTATCCCGGTTTCAGAGTACGAAAAGACCGAAAAGCTGGGGAGTGAGAGGATTGGGGGGAGTTAGGAATGCAGCCAAAATTTCAAAACAGAACCCGCCTACATATCCCAGGACTCAAGGAATCAGGCTGCTTATAGTTTGACTCAATCGGTGGAAAAGGTAATCTTTATGTTAAGACAACCTTTGGCTCGGATGAGTGACAAGTAATTGAGTTATGGAAAAGAGGCTTGTAATCATCTCAATTACAGATGTGGGGCCCTCACATCCATAGATAAAAGCTATATGGACATAATTCCCAAAGCTCGAGGTGTATTGTCACTCAGATTAGAAGGAGGGAATATTGCTTTCAGCATAAATTCAGGACAAACCCTGGATGCGAAACTAAGACCCCAACGATAGGAAATACCCACATGCCTTCTAATAGGGGTATGGTTTGAAGCGGAAGTCGATTCTCAACTCGTGTCTAGAAAGTTTGATATTCCTTTCTAGACTATGTCCCAGTTTGCTGCTAAGAAAAAGTTCCATGTTGTGATGCGTCCTTTTTGGTGTAATCCGCACCTGTGGTTTTGTTTTGAGAATTTCATCCTTTTCAGATGCTCTCGAAAACATCTCAAAACAAAATGGTTAGTGGTAAAGTAATTCCATTTGGAGAGCGAGTTTCTTTGTTATACATCATTCTTGAATTACATTCGAATCATGTGTGATGACGTCTTTTTGACGTATTTCATACCTGTTGTTCTGCTTTGAGATTTTCATCCTCTTGGATGTTCTCGGTAATATTTTGAAAAGATTATTAGTAGTAAAATAGCTCAATAAGGAGAGATAACTTTGTACCTCATTTTTTCTCGTCTGTTGTTTCTTGAGGAAGATGTCGTTATTTACTATCTCGGTCTTAGAAAATAGTGACTTCCATGACAATAAAACATGATAGCCTTCTTGGCTATCGGATAGGATTGCTTGTGTGGCAATTTTTGAATATGACGACCTTCGTAGTCATTTTGATATGACGATCCTCGTAATCATTTGTAGCGACTTGGCAGTGTTGTACCTGGTGCACATTCCCGTTGCTGTGACTTGAACACTTTGCAAATTCCTATTGTTGCATCTTAGAAGTGTTAGATTTGTGCATTTCTGTTGTTGCGACTTGAACACTTTGCGCATTCCCGTTGTTGCGTCTTAGAAGTGTTAGAATTGTGCATTCTCATTGTTGCAACTTAAACACTTTGCGCATACCAGTTGTTGCGGCTTAAAAGTATTAGATATCCAACTCTATGGTGGTTGAATGTGGTGATCTTTGAGTGTGATGACTTTTGTAGTCGTTGCGATGGTGATGGTCCTCTTGACCGTTTGTGGCATTCTCTTGAATGTGATATCCTTCTTGGTTATTGGTAGCGGTCTTTTGCATATTCCCTTGGGGTGAATCTTGCGTATCATCCGTATCGATACGACTAAAAGATATTCCCTGCATTGTTAGGCTTTGGGCAATCTAGCACATCATCCGACTTTGGACAAAGGTGGATTACAGATGCCCTTGATTTTTCAACTTCGAGTAATCTTGCACATCATCCGACTTTGGATAGAGACGGCTTACAGATGTCCTTCGAATTGCCAGTTTTAGGGTAATCCCGCACTTTTATCCGATCTTGAATATAACGCGACTTATAGATTTCCCTTGAATTGCTAGCCTTTGGGTAGTTCTGCACAATAAAAACGTGGATATGTCGTGGCTTATAGATAACCCTTGGACTATCAATTTTTGGTAGTCTTGCACTTTTACCCAATTTCGGATATTATTGTGACTTACGCATTATCCTTGAACCATCAATCTTCAGGTTATCTTGCACACTATCTGGTTTCAGATATCGCTGCGTCTTACAAATAACTCTTAGTCTATCAAGTTTTTGGGCAATCTTGCACACTATCCGATTTCAGATATCGATGTGACTTACAGACGACCTTTGGCCTTCAAATTTTGCAAAAATCCAGTTCATCATCCGATTTTGATAGCGTCTTATAGACATCATTCAGACTATATGCTTTCGATCTTGATGATGAGCGGTATTTGATTATTGGGGGTGACAAGGCCTTTTCCACACGATCAAATATAGCTGCATCTTCTGGCGATCGATGCTTCCAAATAAGAGTGCATAAATATCCTCAATGTTAGACTCCTCCGTCTTATGCGATATCGGATATAAATATGCTGAATGCCAGATTTGGCATAATAAAGGAGCAAATATATCCTCAACGTCAAACTTCTCCATCTTACGCGATATTGGATATAAATCTGCTGAATACTAGACTTGGCATAATAATAATAATATCCTCAATGTCAGACTCTGTTGTCTCACGCGATATCCGATATAAATAGGCTGAATGCCAGACTTGGCATAATAATAATAATATCCTCAATGTCAGACTCTGTTGTCTCACGCGATATCGGATATAAATAGGCTGAATGCCAGACTTGACATAATAATAATAATAATAATATCCTCAACGTCAGACTCTGTTGTCTCACGCGATATTGGATATAAATAGGTTGAATGTCAGACTTGGCATAATAACAAGGAAGCAAATACATCCTCAACGTCAAACTCCTCCGTCTTATGCGATATCAGATATAAATATGCTGAATGCCAGACTAGGCATAATAATGGAGAAAATATACCCTCAACATCAGACTCCTTCGTCTTACGCGATCTCGGATTTAAGCGTGCTGAGTGCCAGACTTGGCATAATGATAATAATATTATCCTCAACTTTAGACTCCTCTGTCTTATGCGATATCGAATATAAATATGCTGAGTGCCAAACTTGGCATAATCAATGATGATAATGATAATGATGATGATGATATCCTCAATGTTAGACTTCACCGTCTCACACGATCTCGGATATAAGCATGTTGAGGGTCGATCTTGCACAACAAGTGCGACTTAGGGATGCCCATGAATATCATTCTCTTTGAAACCTACCGGTAGAGGGACATAATACTCGCAGTGAATATATTTGTGGTATTAATAATGATGATGGTCCTCTTGACATGGTCCTCGCGACATGCAAATATGATGTCCCTCGTGGCATGGTCCTCTTGACATGCAGATATGATGGCCTTCGTGGCATGGTCCTCTCGATATGCAGATATGATGGCCCTCGTGGCATGGTCCTCTCGACATGTAGATATGAATGGCCCTATCGGCATGGTCCTCTTGACATGGCCCTCTCGGCATGGTCCTGCGATATGATGCCATACAATACGACGCAACACAATATAATATGATGCAATGCGATATGACATAATATGATGCGACATAATGCTACATCATGTAATATAGTATGATGCAATGTGATGCAATACAACATGATGCAACATGACATGGTGCAATATGAATGCAAAATGTGATGCAATGTAGTGTCGTATGATGCAATGGCCCATAGGGAGTCGTGGAAAACATCACCTTTGGTCTTTATTTTGTCATGTCGACTCTTTTGTGAGTACCTGCGCTGAAGACAAATGATTAGTAGACACAGTGTCGCTTTTACTAACGATTACAGTCAAACTTGAAAAACTTTAAAGACAACGTCTATGAAGCTAATCAAAATAACTTTTGAGTGAAATATGGGTGAAATGGTCGTGCCCACTTCTAGGGACAGCCATAAGTACCGCTTTTGAACATCATCTATTCGTGGTAATTTTCTGACTTTGTTGGGGATTGGAGAAGAACGTCGTCGATCCCTCATTCAGTGTCCTAATTTTGAAGCTGACCAAATATCCTGATCTGGTTGGGGACTTGAGGACAATGTTGGTCTTTCTTCATCTGGTAGCTTCTGTGAACTACAAGGGTATTTTGTCCATTCCATGAGCTTTTGCTTCTTTCGGTTTCTTCTCGCTGTTTTGGCTTTCCTCGCCAAATTTTGGGGCATCTGATTTTGTTGCGTCTCTTTGAATGCGTTGGATAACGAGAGACTATTTCTAACATACTTTGTGGGACTACCTTTGATTTATATGTTGTCCCGTTGACTTCTTTGTGTGTACCTGTACTTAAATCAAATAATTAGTATACATAGCGTCACTTTTACTAGCTACCACAGTCAAACTTGAAAACTTCAAAGACAAAGTCTATGAAGCTAATCAAAACAACTTTGTTTCAAAGGTGCGGGAAATGGTCATTCCCATTTCTGGGGGACAGCCACGAATACTGTCTTTGAACATTGTCCGTTCGTGGTGATTTTTGACTTGCTGGGGATTGGCGGCGAACATCGTTGATCTCTCATTTGGTGTCCTAATTTGAGGTTGACCAAAATGTCCTGATCTGCTTGGGGACTCGAGGTTGCTGTCAACCTCTATTTATCTGGTAGTTTTTGTAAACTACGAGAATATTTGTCCTTTCCAGGAGTTTTTGCTTCTTTTGGCTTCTTCCCGCTATTTTGGCTTTTCCCACTAAATTTTGGGGAATTTGATCTCGTTTCGTCTCTTTGAATACATTGGTTAACGAGACCTATTTCTAACATACTTTTTGGGACAACCTGCATCTACAGAAAAATTGTTAGTTTTGGCAAAACTGATCTGGGTTGACCTCCTTTAATCTTCTGCTCCTTGATTTGTCTTTTGGGTGCTTCTATTTTGGGTACTCGTCATCTTCGACTCCCCGGGTTGTGGTAGACATAAGACAAATTCATTTTATAAAGGAGTAAAACTAATTTGTTGTAAATATTTTTCAAACAAATTCTTTGGAAAACAAAGGTTTGAAAAAGGATAGTTCAGAAAGTCTATGCCCGTCATGTCATGTGCTGGCTCAATGAATGTCCATTATTCGATGCCCTGACATTTCTGACATATTGCTGACGGACTCAGAAGATCCTTTGTTATCCTAGCTGGGGAGTTTGATAATGTTTTTTCGAGAAATCTGTCACAACTGAGGATTAATCCACCCGTCTCGATCTGGGGATTTTGGAGAGGACTCTTGAATGAAACTTGATGGAAATTTTGAGGTCCTCCTCAAAATTTCTGCCCAAGTTAAAGGTTTCATGATGAATCTTGTCCTATTGGTGAGAGTTTTGACACTCTGTGAGATTTATGAGATTCCTTTTCAAGATTGTTCTTTTGAAAATCCGCTACAACTGGGGATTAATCTCCCTCGGACTTTGCTACAGTTGGGGATTTTTTGGAGTAGATTCTGATCTCTCGGTCATTGGGAAATTCTTCAAAGTTTGTTTATGAACTCTTTGAATAAAGCTTTTGTGGAAATTTTGAGGTCTTCCTCAAAAATTCTGCCCCAGTTAAGGTTTGCGATGAATCTCATTCCATTGGCAAAGGACTTGAGACTCTGTGGGGATTACAAGATTCTTTCTTGATATTTGTTTTGGTTGTTCTTCGGCATATTCTGTATTCTTGCTTGCTGGAGATTGATCTTTGCCTTTTGAATTTTCGAGATTCCTTTCTCAAATATTCTGCCCTAATTTTCGTTTCCTAGGTGATAAGACCAAATCGTTGTGGCTTATACGTATCCACAAGCCTTCTCTTATTTTGCTAAAAATGACCTTCATTTTCTGAATTTTTGAGACACCTTTCTAAAAAATTCTGCCCCAGTTTCCATTTCCTAGGGAGATCTGACCAATCCGTTGTGGCGCCTACGTATCCCGTTGAGGCAGGAATCAGGTCAAACGTAGTTTCCACACTCGAAGTGGGAGAATATTTTAAATTAATAAAGGGGTGACCGAAGCCGACACAAGCCGCCTGCGTATCTCATTCTAGAGAATTCAGGTCGAACGTAGTTCAAGATAGGAAGGGGAAAGATAGATTTTTCTAAGGGGTTGACCGAAGCTGACACAGGCCGCCTACGTATATCATTCTTGTGAATTCAGGTCAAACGTAGTTCGTACATAGGAAAGGAATTTTGAGCTATTACAAAGCATAATAGTGACTACAATCGGGAAATGCGATTACATGGGAAGAGATAGAAGGGAAAGGAACCGTATTCAGGCGCATTATCCCTTCAAAGCATCAGGGTCGCTATAGGCTTGGGACATACCTTGATTATTCATCTCGAACAAAATCAAAGCTCCTCCAAATAGCACCTTTTGGACGACGTACAGTCCTTGCCAAATTGGTGCAAACTTTCATTTGTCTCATGGGAGGGAAGGATTAATTGTCCATTCCCTGGATTGAATTCTGGATTGACCAATAACTTTTAAGAGATGATGTTTGTGCTCATTCTCGTCTTATCATTGTAGGAACAGTCAAAAATGTTGACGTGTGGCTTGAGCAGACTAATGAGCTCTTTCTTTTGCACTTTTGACAAGTAAACACTGACGTTGATTTCTTTAACTTGAAAGTTGCCTCCTAGATTGACCACCCCAAACTCTTTTATGTGGGGCCTTTTATGGTCTTCCAAGTTCGTAGACTTCTTGGTTGTTCGTTCAAGGACCATGATGTCTTCAACATACTCCTCGAAATCATCATCGTCTATCTTGGTTTATTCGTCAAGCTCTTGACATGACATGACAGTGGCAGGTTTTCAGTTATTATTACTTAAACCAAAACAAAAATGGGTTAGATAATAACAAATAAACATAAATATTTTGATCAGTAAATGTTTTCAAAATAAGGAGGCTTTTATTGAAATTCAAAAATATTTACAAACTATGGCTACAACCCACACGAATGTAGGTTCATGCCTTTGGAAAAGCAGTAAATAGTACGAGGAATATTAAAACATAAAGGGTGGGTCGCGGAGCCCCATCCAGACCATCACCAACTTTTTCATTAAATAAAGTCTTAGTCTACCTAGCCGAGTGGAGAGTTACGAGAAAAGTTGCGAACCAATTCTGCAACTTTCACCAGGATTGGCGTCCCTAATCATGGCTGCTTCAGGGACTTCTTTTAGTATGGTATCACATTCTTCGAATAGGTCTCCTATTCCATCCCCTAGATCGTCACTTGTAGGGAAAGACTGGGATAGATGATTCAAAGGCCTTAGCAATTCTCGATCATCCTTTTTATTAAGAATAGTTTATGTATACCATTCGTCATCAGTTTCATCTATACTGATGGTCACCCCTCCATGTTTTGGTGAAAGATTGCTACCAGCGGAGGTTGATTGGAGAATGATGACCTTTTGATCGACCAAATCTTGAATCTTGTATTTCAGATTGATGCAATCTTCTGTAGCATGCCCAGCTCTTCATGCATGGTATGCGCAATATCGATCGGCTTTAAAAAATCGAGAGTTGGCATTGACAAATCTCGGCACAATGGTTTGAATCAATCCGGCTTCTTTAAGTCTTTCAAAAAGTTAAGTTCGACTCTCAACCAATGGTGTGAAGGTTTGAGGAGGTCTTTTCTTATGATTTGGGGGAGATTTTTTTATTTTGGCATGTTGGGATTGGTGCTTGAAAGTTTCGATATGTTTATGGAGGCGGTTGATAATTTGGAGGTGGAGCTTGGTACTTTGGGGATGGAGTTTGATATACTTGGGGTGGGTAATTTTGCATGGATGATCAAATTAATCAGACTTCTTGTCTCTCTCATCTCATTTCTCATCTTATCAACTTGTTGCGTCAGTAGCACAATCAACTCACTTTGCTTAGATAAGAGAGTAGTCATCCTAGTTAAAGCGATGTTCTCAGTATCCTCAGTCATTATTGTTTTTCCTAAGTTACGATCAGGGGAGGAAACCTTCTTTCTCTTGATTTTGTGAGGTAAGAGGATTCTGCCATCTTTTCTCAACACAGATCAGTTTCTTTACCTGTTACAGGAAAAATAACTCAAAAAGAAGAATATGTTAGATTTCATAATTGGGTAAACAACGCAAGACATTTGACTGGAAATAAACACATAAAGTTGCTTTTGTCAAGACGAATTGATCCACGGGTAATCATTGATTCTAGGGTTTGACAAACAGGAATTTGCCCATCGATTTTTGATAAGTAGGTTTTATCAGGAAAGTTGACTCGTCAATCTTGTAGCATCTTGGCATGTTATACTTCTGAACTCTTCGTCGCCCTTGTCAAAGTGGGAAATGAAAATTTCTTCAAAGATGGGGGACGGGCCCTAAAAAGATGTAGTTCGGATAGGTCAAGTTTATTTTCCGAACAAGACTTAAAAGGGTTTTACGAAGTCTTTAGATTTTTTCTGGGGAAATTTGAAGAACTTCGAGATTGATTTTGGTCGGACTTTGCACGGTGGGCTTTTATCCTACCTACGGGTTCTAAAATGTTCAAATAGGAGTAGATCAATTCACCTTTGATTTGAGCAACGCACATAAACACGTAAGACAGTTATATCATATAACAGTTTATAGCGCGTCCTATACGGATATGTGACTTTTTTATGCCAAAGGTAGGCCTAACGAATTGAAGGATGTGTACCGTTTGTAAGACGTTCCTATTACCCCAAACTATAATATATACAAATTAATTGAATTAAACGGGGATACAAAATAAGGGGAAGGAAAGTACAAATGAATATCAGTCCCACGCAGGGGTACATTCCTAAACTAGACCCCCATAGATTCTTCATTCTCGAACTTCTTGAACTTCTTGCAAATTCTGAACGCCTTTCGAATGGCAATCTTCAAAACTAAAAGACTATCTAAATGTATCCCAACCCCGAGGAACAATGGTTCGTACAAACCAACATCACATCCTTCAATTAAAGACATAAGGGATGATCGCCTGTAATTGACTCGTGGCCAATAGACGCAAGGTGGTCTTTCTAATGGGATACCCCTAAGGTATTAGGTCGTCCTAGGCCAATGCCTGAAAATGGGTTTTGGTTTCGCTCTACCCTAGGTGTCTAGAGTGGGTTTGTTTTGAAATAGACCGGGTCCCAAGTGGACAACCTGGGTTGAAAATACGATAGTCATTGGACGCATGACGTACCCGCAAACTATCGTATTTTCGAGAAAATGTTATTTATAGCGAGAGGCCATGGGATCATGAACCTCCCTAAAATATAAATAAAATCGCATGCCATAAGGCGGAATATGCTATGAGATGCAATGACAGTATATTTTGCGATAAATAAACACATAAGCAAACATTAATTAAAATTTTACCAACTATTACAATATTTCGAATAGTTAGTCACATAAAGTTAGTCAAAAATAGTTCAAATTTGTTGGTTAGAACCTAAATAAATCCCCAGCAGAGTCGTCATTTCTGTTTTATCCCTTTTCGAAATTTTATAAAGGAGAATGGTTTTCGACACTTAGAAAGTATTTCAAAAAACATAAAGAAAATTTCAAAATAATTATAAAGCAAAACAGAGTCGCCACTTAATTTTTATGAAAAATTAAGAAAACTTTAAAATATTTTAAAGACCTAAAAACAGAAATAAATCTTTAAAATTAGAGAAAATGGGTAAGGATTCAAGTAACGTCTTAAGAAGGGTTTTAAGGCACTTAAGAACGTCCGTTTAAAACGGTTGACCAAAAAAATTTGACTAACTTAGAGATGATCAATTTTTACAAGAGCTTATTTTATGAAAAATAGTACGAATATTAAAGACTTGAAAATAACAGTTTGAATAAAGAAACGACTTAAGTAAGAAAATTTAGGGAAAATTATTTCAACCCATCATATGAAAAGTTAAAGCTTTTTAGAGAAGCTAAGTTGAAATCTCTTTGAACTTAAATATGACTAAATACACGTAAAAAAAAGAAGCCATTTTTATTTGGAACTAAATCCGTTTTTAGGCAAAGTTAACACAAGATCCAACTTGCATTAATTTTTGACAAGAGATGAATTAAGTTATGAATTCGAAATAAAACTAATAAAACGAGAATAAAATCAAAATGATGTCACTTAGGGGATCTATTTAGATTAATTAATTTAAAGTTAGCATTAATACAATCAAGCATAAATAACTACAAATAAAGAGAGAGGAGAGAGAAGTTGGGCTTCTAGGCCCATTTCTGGATACTGGCCAGATTTGGACTTCAATTTCATGGCCTTGGTCCATTCTGCAGATGTATATCAGTTGTATATCGAAACCTTTTCTACGTATATCAGCTTCCATATCGGTATATTTTCTGTATATTGATCCCATATTGGACTATTAGTGCCGACCACTTTAAGCTTTGACCCCTTCCTCATCTTAGCACCCTACATATCAGTTCACTGCCATGTATATCGCCACTTGTTAAAATGCTAGTCCACACTTGGATGTGGGATTGATTCGAGTTTTGGGGATTTGCCCAATGAGACGCAAGAATGGCGAAGGGGAGTCCATGAGGACTCATGTGGAGAAGTTCATGCAAGGAATAGATAAGAAATAAGGATTAGTATAGAATTATCTACCGACAGGCAATTAATGACACTATTGGAGCAAATTGATAATTTAGGAAGACATGGACCATCCAATTTGGTTTGCAACAAGAGGATGAAATAGCAAAAGAAAACCTCGAGATAATCACTGGAATGATGAGCATCAAAATTCTTATGTAAGAATAATAGAACGACAATCTAAACAAGAGAATGAACATGAAAGTTGGTACTCTTAAGGTTGAATATTGGACAAATTTCAAACAAAAGCCAAATATGCATGAACATTATCGGATGAGGATTTCAGGTTTGAAAGCTACAGAGAGAAACTGATCTGGCTTGCTCAAGGCTTTTCCTTGATTTCAATTATTCCCAAATTCTCTTTTCATTACCAATTCATAAACCAATCTTGGTCACATATTTAGACTATGAAAGGAGCGCATAATAACACATCAAAGCATGCTTATTACTTATTTTCAAATCATAAATGGAACATGAGATGACTTTTTACCATTTTAATAGAATTAGAAGCATTTCCTGGAAGTTAATCAGAGGAACTAATTATCAAACCACTCTTTACAACTTTACCAAAATTAGGGACCAATAGATTAGTCCAACAAGCATATTTTAATCCTAGTTCTATCAAAACATGATCCCAAACTATGAAGATTAAGCTTGTTTCTACTTATTTTCCTAATTCTTGGGTGAAACTACAGTATGTTCTCAAGAATCATCTGATTTTAGCTTATGAACTTAGAGCAATGTGTTACATAACAAGAGAACCATAACATTAATCATATCTCGAAAGGTTGTTCCTGAGAATAACTAACAAGTTATCTCGAAAGAACTTTTAGTTCTTAGAGTTCCACATGGCATTGTATACCATGGGAATTCCTGAACGATGGCTTAAAACAATTTCATCCATCATTTGGGTGATTGTTTCAATCCTCAAACCTTGTAGCAAACAGCATACACACATTCAAGATGACAATGGGCTAATAAAACAGTACCCGAAATTGTTATATCACAAAGTAAAATGCAATCAGCAAAATCCTCCTCATTTTCTTCATATATCGCATATATCAATCACATACTCTTGAATAGCTAACCAAGGGGAAACAATGGGGAGTTTCAGGTCTTAAGGAGCTCCTGGGAGAAGCCAAACCTCGTGGGTTCAAAGCTTCTCCCGAGATCGACTATTCCCCAAAGGACTCAACCCATTTTCTTTGATCATACAAATCAACAACAGCCAACCAAACTATCAAATAAACTTCGATACAATCATATCAATCACATCAAACCAATATACAAATAAGATTGAGAAAACAGTAAAGTAGAGGAGTGATTTTACTGAAACACAAAACTGTTTGATTTAATAAGCTCTTGTGTTTAGTTCAATACCATTTGAGACACAGAAAAACAACATGATAGTTCATATTTTGATACCAAATATACTGACTTCATATGCCCTAACAAATAGCTATCAGAGTGGGAAATTTCTAACACAATACAGACAACATTTTTTACGAACAATTAGGGAGAAGATGAGGAGTGTTAGGTCTTTAGGAAAACCTGGGATGAGCCGAACTAGTAAGTTCAAAGCCTTTCCCGAGCTCAACCATTCCCTACCACTCGACTCATCTTCCTTCCTAATCAATCAACCCGAAATAATGCTCAATCATCAACCCAATATCACAACAAAACCTGCTCAGCCAATCGACTACAACAAGAACAAGAAAAGTAAAGTGGAGAGAAAGAGGATTTTACCTTTTTCCGGGCAGCAACTGGAACAAGACGAGTTGAGCTTCTCTAGAGAATCTCGACTTTTCGATGAACTAGTATTCTTCTGATTTTAAGCAGAGAAAACCAAGAAACCAGACAACCTTAATGAGCTAACACAATTTTTCTTATGATCCTCGTTTGATTTTCTAGGTTTCCCCAAGAACCAGAGAAAAAGACTCTCCAAGGCCTTGCTACCCAAAAAAAAAACCTCCCTCCAACAATAGATAGTGAGGGGTTTATATAGGAGAAAGATAGGGTTTCGAATGGGGGGGCAAACAGTGAATTTTCTGATAAGGTTTGAGAGAAATTGAATTTTAAAAATCAAAAGCATCTAATGAAGCCACGTTTGTACCTTTGAGGTACGAAATATATCATGCACCGATGATCTCGAGGATCATCTGCCGCGTTTCTAGGGGTGAGAGATATTGGAATGCCACCTGTGAGTTTTTAGGTTCTTCTAGAACCTGGACAGCTCATCGATTTGCACGAACAAATGAAGTTGAGGAGAAATTGACAGAGGGTTAACATTTTCTCAGAGATTTGGGGTCATTTTTTGTGGTTGTTATTGCCGTTTGAGCTGGGTTTTGGACGGAGGTGAGTACTGGGTTCGTCATTATTTGTCTATTTGCAGAACAGACGAAGTGAGAGAAAGGGATTAGGGGGTCATTTAGTTGTGAGTGTGTGAGAAAGAAGAGAAAGAAAGAGTATAGAGAGTGGTGTTGGACTGGATCGGGTTTGGGAACATTAGAGCGGGCTGGGGGAAGATGAGAGTGGACCAACGGATTTGGGATGTTGTTGTTTGAGCCCAAGCGGCTACTAACAAGGCTGATGAGAGGTGGTTTATGTTTTGGCCACATTTTGCAAAATGTGGCCACTCTTAAATTAAAGGGGTAGCCAAATTGGTAGGATTTAGGAAATACTCGGCTAGGATTTAAATAATTTTATGGATTTAGGCTAGAATAGAAAATAAGATGAAGTAATTACAATTGACCTCGAGCTCTAATAAATTTAAAAAATTCAAAATAATTATTGTATTTAACACATAATTACCTCTTTCATTATTATGAAATTAATTTATTCAATTAATCTCTCGTTTGAATTAAATTGGAGGAAAATCAAATGTCTAATCTCTTAAAAGGATTTTCTTATGAATTAAACTTTTAAATATTTATTTAAGTAAACTCATATAATTTCCACATAATTAAATTATAAAAAATATAAATTCTTACTCAAAACTATTATAAAGCTGATTTGGAAAATATTTTATCCTTTTTCACAAAATAATTATTTTCAAAAATTGTTTAAAAATAAAAAAGGCTCAAGGTTAATTCGTAATGTGGAGAGTAAAAATTGGGTGTCAACATGCATGATATACGTTGGTGATTTGGAGACTTGGGGTGATTTGATAATACTTGATATGTGAGATTTTGATGTGATACTGGGCATGGACTGGTTATCCCCTCACCGTGCGGTTTTGGATTGTTATTCCAAGACCGTTACCATCACCGTGCCTGGTGTATCCCTGGTTGTGTGGCAGGTATATGTTAGCCACACGCCGTCTGGGGTCATCTCTTGTCTTCGAGTTAGGAAGCTGATTTTGCGAGGGTGTTTGGCTTACTTAGCATATGTCCGAGATGTTAGTGCCAACCCTTCTTCCCCTGAGTCTATTCATGTGGTTAGAGAATTCCTAGATGTGTTCCCTACCGACCTGCCAAGCCTTCTACCTGAGAGAGATATTGATTTCTCTATTTAGTTAGAGCCGGGCACCAGGCCCATTTTTATTTCTCCCTACCGTATGGCTCTTGCTGAGTTGAGAGAGCTTAAGGAGAAGCTCCAGGATTTGTTAGCTAAGGGGTTCATTAGACTGAGTGTGTCGCCTTAGGGTACTCCTATTCTATTTGTAAAGAAGAAGGATGGGTAGATGTGGATATGCATTGATTATCGGCAGCTGAATAGGGTTACTATGAGGAATGGGTATCTGATGCCGCGTATTGATGATTTGTTTTATCAGCTCTATGGTTCAGCCATGTTTTTGAAGATAGATTTGAGGTCAGGCTACCATCAGTTGAGTATTAGGGCAGAGGACTTCCCTAAGATAACATTTAGGACACGTTATGGCCATTATGAGTTCCTAGTGATGTCGTTTGGGTAAACTAAGGCCCCCGCAACTTTTATGAATCTGATGCACAGGGTGCTTAGCCCGTATTTAGACTCCTTTGTGATAGTCTTCATAGATGACATTTTGATATACTCGTGGAGTAGAGATGAGCATGAGTAGCACTTGAGGATTATACTCCAGACTTTGAGAGATCATCGGCTTTTTGCCAAGTTCTCAAAGTGCGAGTTTTGGCTTGAGTCAGTTGCATTCCTAAGACACGTGGTGTCTAAGGATAGGATTAGAGTAGATCTGAGTAAGATTTTAGCAGTCCGTTATTGGCCTAGACCTACTACTCCTACTTAGGTTCACAGCTTTGTTGGGTTAGCCAGGTACTACAAATGGTTCATAGAGGGGTTTTCTTCCATAGCAGCACCTTTGACTAGGCTGACTAGGAAGGATGTTCCATTTCAGTGGTCAGATCAGTGCGAGGATAACTTTCACAGGCTTAAGGCCTTTTGACTTCAGCTCTTATATTGACTTTATCGGTTAAGGGTCAGAATTTCTCCGTGTATTGTGATGCTGCTGGGGTTGGTCTTGGTTGTGTGTTGATGTAGCAGGGTCGTGTGATTTCATATGCATCGAGGCAGCTGAAGGTTCACGAGTGCACCTACCCCACCCATGATTTGGAGTTGGCAGCGGTAGTTTTCACGCTCAAGATCTGGAGGCACTACTTATATGAAATTCATTATGAGATATTCACCGATCACCATAGTCTTCAGTACATTACGAGTCAGTAAGAGCTAAACTCGACGCAGAGGAGATGGATTGAGTTGCTGAAGGACTATGATTTCACTATTTTGTACCATCTGGGCAAGGCAAATATGGTAGCGAATGCCTTGAGTCGGAAGGCAGTGAGTATGGGTAGCCTAGCTTCACTTTCAGTTTTTAAGCAATCGTTGGCCTTGGACATCCAGTCCTTGGCTAACCGCTTGGTTAGGTTTGATTTTTCAGATCCCAGTCAAGTTTTTGCTAGTGTTGAGGTTTGGTCTAATCTTGTTGATCAGATACAGAGCCGTCAGTTTGAGGATCAGCGATTGTGTGACCTTCGAGATTAGGTTGTTCAGGGTGAGGCCAGCTGGGTTACTCTAGATTCAGATGGGGTTCTAAGGTTTGATGGTCGACTTTGTGTTCTGAGGGTTGGTGATTTGATTCAGTTGATACTCTATGAGGCACATTGTTCTAGATACTCCATTTATCCTGGTGCGATGTAGATGTAAAGAGACTTGAGTTAGATTTACTAGTAGAGTGGTATGGAGTGAGATGTAGCAGAGTTCGTGTCTCGGTGCTTGAATTGTCAGCAGGTGAAGTTCGAGCACATGAGACCTGGTGGGTTGATGCACTGCCTTCCTATTCCTGAGTGGAAGTGGGAAGGGATTACTATGGATTTCGTGGTTGATTTGCCTCGTACCTCTAGGGGTTTTGATTCCATTTGGGTGGTTGTGGATCGGCTGACTAAGTCAGGCTATTTCTTGTCGGTTCAGACTTCTTACAGTGCCGAGAGGTTAGCTCAGATATATATTTATGAGGTTGTTCGATTGCACGGGGTCCAGACTTCTATCATTTCAGATTGTGGCACTCAGTTCACATCTCAGTTTTGGAGAGCTATTCAACGAGATTTGGGTACAGAGGTTCAGCTTAGTACTGCTTTCCACCCTCAGACTGATGGCCACTCCGAGAGGACCATCCAGGTCCTGGAGGACATGCTTCGAGCTTGTGTTCTTGATTTTGGAGGTTCTTGGGATCTGTTTGTGCCTTTGGCCGAGTTTGCGTATAATAATAGCTTCCATTTTAGCATTGGCATGGCACCCTTCGAGGCATTATATGGTAGGCATTGCAGATCACCGGTTGGTTGGTTTGACGGATTGGAGTCCAGGCCACAGAGTACTAATTTACTTTGAGACTCCTTAGACAGAGTTAGGGTGATTCAGGATAGACTTCGAGCTGCTCAGAATAGGCAGAAGAGCTACGTTGATCATAGACTTCGTGCCTTGGAGTTCAGCATTGGTGATTGGGTATTCCTCTCTGTGTCGCCCATGAAGGGCGTGATGAGATTTGGTCAGCGGGGAAAGCTTAGCCCCAGGTATATTTGGCCATTTGAGATCCTCCAGAGAGTTGGTAGTGTTGCCTATCAGTTAGCCTTGCCTCCGATGCTTTAAGCTATAAATTTGGTATTTCATATTTTGATGTTGAGATTGTATGTTGCAGATGAGTCTCATGTGTTACATTGGGAGTCGGTTCAGTTGGATGAGAGCTTGTCCTTTGTCGAGGACCCAGTTGTTATATTGGCCAGAGATATGAGGAGGTTGAGGTATATGGAGATTCCTATTGTAAAAGATCAGTAAAGGCATCGTCCAATCGAGGAGGCTACCTGGGAGACTGAGAGAGATATGCGGGCCCAGTATCCACAGCTGTTTGAGCCTTCAGGTACCTCTTTCTTCTTGACTTTCGAGAACAAAAGTCTTTTTTAGTAGTAGATGATGTAATGACCCTTCCGATTATTTTTGCATTTACGCCTTCTTTGTACTGCTAGAGTTTTCCTTTAGCAGCTCTAAGTCATTTATGACTTGCTGGTACCAGTGCTTCGGTGCCCTGGTTGTTTTGACCATTTGCCTGTTTTAGAGCCTTAACTTAGAATACCGTTGACTTTAGTCAACATTCTTGGTAAACATGCTCAGAATTGATTTCTGACAGTTTTGTTAGCTCCAAAGCATGGATTTTGGTCTGGGTGGACCCTGGATCGGGTTTTGGGAGCTTTTGGTTTAGTTTAATCTTGGTTTTTGTATTTTAGCCAAGTTGAACTTGAAAGTTTGACTTTGGTCAACATTTGGAGAAGACGGCCTCTGATGGAAATTCCCTCTGCACTATTAGCTCCAAAATATCGACTTTGGGCTAGGGGAACCTTTGGTTCGGGTCCGGGGCTTCCGGACTTGTTTTGGGGTATTGAGTTTAGAGTTAGTTTTGGGCATGGGGTCCACTTTTCCTTAAAACGATATATGTTTGTAAATTTGTTGATTCCATTAACTCTATAATGACGTTTCCACTCAAATAGCTCTATTGGTTTGTGAGTATCGGGTTTCCGATTGTTCCCGGAATTCCCCGTAGAAGTTTAAGAAAATTGCAGATTTTTCTGTTGCAGGCCAGCTTTAAATAGTTGTTGGCAGCTTTATTTTTAGTTTTTGCTCTCATTTTCCCAACTCGTTTTCTCCACCATTTTTATACCATTCCTTCAAATCTTCACCTACTCTTACCCATAACTTGGAGGAATAATTGTTGCTGATCCAGGTGTGTTTCTTGGCCTCGTGAATAGGTAAAATCTCTTGTTAATTTCCACAAATTTCATTCTTTAAATTCTTGTTTTTCATAATTTTTAGCTTATTTCTTTCACTTCTTTCAACTCCAACTTCATTTTTCTCAATTCTAATTACTCAAGAACATGGTGGGCTCGTAGGAATTGTCCAAATTATCATTAATCTCGCTCCTTTATCGTTGGTAAACCTCTTCTTCTTCAAGCCTTGTTCTTCTCTTCAAGCTTAAAACCTCCATGGTTGAGGCTCTTACAAGCTTGATTTTTCTTGGGTTAAAGCTGCTTTGGAGAGCTTGATTGTTCATGGTAGCTGTAGTTCCGGTCCGTGGTCGATTCTTGCTTCCAAATTGGTACATTTCCCCCCTTGAAAATCGCAATTCTCCACTTTTGTTCTCATGAATTAGTAGTACTTCAGGGCTGTTTTGAGCCCCGAAACGAACTTCATTTACGCTCAAATTTTGAGCATGGGTTCCTAAATTCACTGCGGACATAATTGTAAATTTTATTTTCTATTTCAGTGCGCGAGCCCCGAGAGTCATTTTTCAACCAGATTTTTGGCCCGATTTTTCGTATAGCAATACGGGTGTCATTCTTCTCGTCTTGACGCCTAGATTATGTTCTTGATAGAATGGCAGCTTTCCAAGGATGTTTGGAAGGGAAAGGTACACGAGTGATGATTCATGTTTGCAGTTTGGCCCCGAGGTAGATTACGGTTTAAACTCCTTAGACTTTGCATATATAGAATAAAATTGTACAAATGGGCATCCTTGGGTTGGGTTTACTAGTTGGTACCACAGACCTTGACCGCTTCATTCATGTCCGATTCCTTTCTTTCTTCGATGGTTTGTAGTACCTACGATAGATGATATTATCACCCTTGTGGTCCTGTGAGGCCTTATATTAACTCCGAAACATAGATGGTGAGAAATTGGGGATGTCCGTGAGTCCCGAACATCGTTATTATTGTCATAGAGTTGGCTATCTGTGTTGTAGAATGATTGGAGCTTGTGCAGTGCTGATAGGTTGATTGTGAGTCGTTAGGCTATTGATTGTTATTGAGCATGCCATTATCATGCATATAAAAGGATTTTCTTCATGATTTTACTATGGTTTTGGCTTCGGGCCTACTATTGTTGAATTTCTAAACCTTGCATGACCCGTGGGGGCTCGTTTTTGGGAAAAATGATTGAGAGAGGGTTTGGTACCATCTTAATGGATCTTCTTGGGGTAAAGACGAATTAATGGATGTTTTATCACTATTTTCACTTACAATAGACTCGGCGGGGTCGAGCGCTAGACTTGTTTTACTACAACTTCTGGGGTGATGCTAGACTCAGCAGAGCCATGCGCTAGGACTATTTAACTTCCTGATTTAGACCTGGATACTCTCCGGGCAACTTTACATGGGGATATTTGAGATTGTGGGGCATCTAGTATGTTGGTCAGGGGCCTCCATGGACCTTGCCGTTCCCGACCAGGGGCTACATGCTGCGAGTACCGGAGGGGGGGTATATAGCATAGTAGAGGTATACGGGTGTGACCTTTCATGGATCCCATCTTCTGGGCCTTACAGGACGCCAGAAGCGGGTAGTATACGGTACTACTATCACTCTTGGCATAGCATGGCATGTCATACCATTCATTTGTGTGAGGTTCCACCCTTGTTTGTTGTTTGTTGTTTGTTGATTGTACACTCTGGTAGTATGGGATGCCGGAGGGTTTGTCTTCACTTGTTTGTGTTCCTTGGGTGTATGGGAGCCCGTGGGACTGTAGGTAGACTTATTATTACTGTTTCACTCTATTGGTTCCTATTGTGGTTCTTATGACTTTGGGTATTGTTAAGGTTAAACTTGAGCTTCAAGTTGTTGAATTCTTGACTTGATATTGTATGCTTGGTTGGGTTATCGTTCATTGTATTAGAACATGTTTACTGTTTTCATGCTCTCCTTCTCTATTCATTGGGTTATCGGTACGTGTTTCTTTCTTTCGCCTGTGATTTTTATTCTTTTAGCTAGCCATATGTATTGTTCCTGCTTGTATTCCTTCTGTACTAGCTTCCGTGTACTTCTTCGTTGCCTTCTGTGACTAGTTATTTTCTATTCTTCTTATTACTACTCTTTTATCTTATATGTGCCCAGTCGATCTATGATACCTACTGGGTACTGATTGCTTTGAAAATGGTGCTCATACTACACTCTTCACCTTCTGGTGCAGATCCTAGTATGGGCCATCGCCGTTTGCTCATTTGAGACTCGTGTGAGGAGCTATTTTTGAGATATTTCAGACTGGGGGTAAGATCTTGGTGACTGGAGCTTAGCTTTAGTTATCTTTTATATCATGTATTCCATTACTACTCGGAGACATCTGTATATATTTTTTAGATCCTTTGTACTTCTTATATGTAGTTATGGCTATACTATGATACCAAGTTTTGAGGTTTTGGTTTAGCTTCCGCAGATGTATATATATTCCTGTATCTACTTTCTTCAGCTTATTTCCCTTGCTTCTGCTTATTTATATCGTTCCTCTGCTAAAGCGTTAGATAGCCCAATACTAACCTATCTGGACTACGGCGATTGCTTTGCCTACTGAGAGGTTGTAGGTGCCATCATGACCGAGAAATAGGGTCATGACATTCATGTAGCTTTGCTAAGTATTATATGAGTTGCATGCTTAGAGAATTGTAATGACCCTCCAGGTCATTTCTCTGTTTCCTTGCATTTTCTGTATTTCAAGTTTTTCCACAACGGCTATAAGTCATTTATGACTTGCCAGGACTGACGGTTTGGTCCCCAGGCTGTTCGTTTAGTCGTTATGACCATTTCCTTATTTTAAACTCCAACTTGGGAAATCCCTGACTTCGGTCAACATTCTTGGTAAACGTGCTCGGAATCAAATTCTGACAGTTCGGTTAACTCCGGAGTGCGGACTTTGATCTAGTTGGACCTTTAGTCAGGATTTGGGAGCTTTTCTACTTAGAATTCTCTCTCATTCTGTGTTTTTAGGCCAGTTGGGCTTGTTTGGTTGACTTTGGTCAACATTTGGAGAAGACGGACTCGGATGGAAATTCTATCAGTGTTGTTAGCTCCGAAATGTCGAGTTTGTGTTAGGTAGTTGGTTGGCTTGGGTTTCGGGTGAGCCGGGCTCATTTTGGATGTTCGATTAGCATAAGTTATTGTTGACTTGTCAATATTCCTCTGAGATTACCTCGTATGGAAGTTTCGTCGATTCCGTTGAGTCTGGAACGTTGTTTCCACTCTAATAGCACTATTGGTTTTTTAGTATCGGGTTCTGATTGTGCCCGGAATGCCCCGTAGAAGTTTTGGTTGTTGCTGTTTTTTGTTGTTTCTGGTGGGTCCGCAATTGTAGAATTTGACCGCATTTGCGGCTACCAGATTTTGGGTAAAATGCCGCATTTGTGGTGTTTTTACTTCATTTGTGGTATTTTGGCCAAAATTGCAAAGTTCTACATTTGCGATGATTTTTCCGTATTTGCAGAGGTCACTATTCATCCGTGCCTCTGCATTTGCGATAAAAGTATCGCATTTGTGGTATCTACTGGCAATATATTAAATTAATCCTCTTCTTCAGTGTTTAAACTCCTAAACTCTGAATCCTCCACTATAACAGCTCTAAACCTACATTTCCTTCACTTTTTCTCATCAAATCTCTTGGAGGAGAATCATCCTTGCTCCCTGATCATTTTTCCGGGCTTAATTCGGTAAGTTTTATTGCTAAATTCTGATTTTAATTCCTTTAAATTACCTCTTTGTTCTCTTTGTTTGGGTGGGCTATTTTACCCAAATTTCTTTCCCAATTCCCTTTATATTCTAGGCATGCACTCCTTGGGTAATTGTGATCATCGTATGCTCTTTTATTTTTGGATTTGGATTACGAAGCCCACGGGCCCGCCGGTGACCCAAATTTTTACCCGGCTATTCTTATAGCATTATAGGTATCATTAGTCTCATTCTGATATGTAGATCATTGTTATGATAGTGGGGCAGCTTGCGGATACTTCTCGGGAGAGATAGGCTCCGGTCTTGTGGATTGGATTATGCGCGTGTGCTCGGCTTTTCTAGTAGATTATGGTTTACTATTTTCTAGACTTTGCTCGTATGAGGTATGAATATAATAACTTGCTAATGGTTGGTAGGGTCTTGTGGTTTGGATACGGTTATGAGTAGGCTTATTGATCCTTATAGCTGATTTAGGTGCTCTAGAGTAAGATTTTGGCTATCAATCCTTAGTATAGGCTGTAGCTTTCCGTAAGACTTGGTGTAGGTGGTGTAATATCCTTGGGATTAGGGTCAGATGCCTTAGTTAGTCTAGACTGTTTGTGATTGAAGTTTTAGTTTAGGGAGCCTTAGCAAAGAATTAGATAAGGGCTCAGGATAGAGTAGATGTTATTGTTGCTTTGTTATTATTATTACTATTATTATTCTTGCTGGTTTGGTGTTCTATTTATCATGTAATTGTGGGCCTGAGTCCATGGAGATGGGACTTGTAGGAGACAAGTCAGTATGGTTGTGCTTTGCTTAAGTTTATTTGTCGTACGCTTTATGCTTAGTTCCGATTAGTTATTTTCCTTAGGCGGGTCCCTTGGGGTTTGGTAGATAGTGTAGTGTTCCCTTTTAGTATTTTTACTAGAATAGTCGTCCTTAGCATCCGATGGGTATAGTTCCTGGTAGGGTAGTTTCTTACTTGGTTTTCTGGTTGTTCTTATCGTGTTATATTCTTTTGGTTGGATTTGGTATGCGTATCTGTGGGCCTAAGGACATGGTTTTGGGCTGGCTGGAGTCCAGGTTAGTACGATATTGTTATGAAGGGTAAAATGCCCTATCTTTGTTTATATGTGTGCATCATATGCATATATACATACATTTGAATTGATTCATGTTCATCTCTTTTTCACAATTGATTGGGTTATGGTATGGATTGAAGGGAACTGAATGATACGAATTTATGGGAATCAATTGGCTCAGTGGGTTGATAAGTGAATCTTCTTTTAACAAATGGTTTTCAAATTAAGGAAAGATTTTACCGATTTAAGATGACGGCTAATGTTTAAAACCCGAAATACTTCCTTTTTAAATGATTAGAGCTCCAGCGAGAGCGTCCTACTTTTATAAATATTTTTGGTTGATAAAGAGGGAAAACGGTTTCTTTTCTATAAACTTGTGCGGTTAACGAGAAATTGTACATCACTGTTTTACTGACTTCAGAATGGGAAAATACTTTTATTTTGTGCACTTGGTTTGTGAGACGATTGGAACCTTGCTTTCCATTGGTTATGGGATTATATTGATAAGCTTTGATGCCTTCCCCCTCCCCCCCCTATATATACGGGGTTTTACTTGTGGAAATTGTTATATTGGTAAGCTCCGGCAGCCCATGAGATACTCTAGGTTTTCTTGATTATACGAGGATATTGTGACATTGATTGTTATACTAATAAGCTCCAGCGGCCTGAAGGGACATTCCAGGTATTATGGTACGGTATTGGTTGGTAAGCTTCGGTGGCCCGTGAGGTGATTCAGGGTTCTCATTCATTATTACATTGGCCAAATTTCATTCCATTTTATTTCATCCATTCCATATTGCATCTTCATGGTATACCTTGCTTATCTTTACTATCGGAATCTGTGTGTAGTTGGCTGTCTTTATTGGTGTATTTTTTGGACTCAGGAAGTCCGAATTGGTTGTAGCAGGTTTATTGTTTATGCTTTTCATATTGTGGAGGTATTTCCCTTTTTTATTTAGGTTTTGACCACTATATTTCCTTCTGACTCATCTTTCTTACCCTTGGGTTATATTCGCTTTTTGTTATATTTATATCTTATATGAGCTCAGTCGGCTGATGATGCCTACTGGGTACCGCGTGTTTTGGTACTCATACTACACTTCTTCATATTTTTGTTGATGCAGATCCTAGTATGGGTTTATCGTCGTTGATTGCTATCCTCGTGCAGAGTTGCTGACTGGAGACATTGGGTGAGCTCTTGGCGATCGGAATTGATCCATCTCCCTCTACTTTTGGAATAGTCTCCTACTGTACCTTCGGAGATTATCCATATTTTTGTTGTATCTATCTAGAACATCCAGGTTATAGTAGCACTTGTACCGATTGACACCAGGTCTTGAGGGATTCTTGTGTATTTTATTCTCTCCCCTTCTCTTTTTACTTATGTTGGTTTATCGTATCTTCCGATGTTATTGTTGTTTCTTCCGCTTTTGGGGTTCTTCCTTGAGTTAGCCCATTACCTGCAGTTCCGGACTAAGGGTTGGCTTACCTACTGGTGGGTTATAGTAGGTGCCATCACGACTTAAGTTTTTGGGTCGTGACAGAGTGGTATTAGAGTTCTAGGTTCACCAGTGTCATGGGTACAAGGGTAGGTGTCTGGTAGAGTCTCGCAGATCGGTACGATGACATCCGTATCCTATCTGCGGGAGGCTATTGGGCATCCTTAGGAAAAGTTCCATCTTGTTGATTCCTTATCGTGCATTCTTCACTCCATCAAAGTCTAAACTTTAATTGTTCCTTTCCTTCTCAGATTGTTATGACGAGGTCGACAACAGGCTTGGGCGAGGCTCATGCGCCTGCTACTGGAGCTTGGTTACCAGAGTTAGGAGTTGAGGGTGTTCAGTTTCAGTCGGAGGGCGTGGGGTCAGCTCAGCCTCCAATAGGATTTGTAGCTTCACCGGCCCTTCAAGTATTCTACCAGGATTCTTAGCTTATTGGAGAGTTTGTCACGGGCAGGGACTCTACCTAGTGCACCTGGTGGTTCATAGATTAGAGTTGAGACACAGACTTCAGCCTAGATAGCGGCACATGGTATTCAGGGACTAAGAGCACAGCCTGCTGTTGTGGCTCCCTATTTGGGTATTTTGCCGATTCCATTGGTTGCTCAGCTTATTGCAGTTAGGCCAGTTATGTTGATTGAGGGCAGAAGATGCTGGGAAGGTTTATCAGATTGGGTCCTCCAAAGTTTTCTGGTGCCCCATGGGAGGATGCTTACAAGTTCTTGATTAGTTTCCAGGTGGTTGCATAACCTTGGATTAGTTGAGTCTCACGGAGCTGATTACACTTTATTTCAGATGGATGGTTTGGAAAAACAGTGGTGGCGATCTTATAATGCTTGCAGACCAGCCGGGTTACCTCTGATGACTTGGACTCAGTTCTCCGAGGCTTTCTTGGAGAAGTTTGTACCTTGCAGCTTGAGGGAGAGGTTGAAGGATCAGTTCACCACGTTAGAGCAGGGCCCTATGTTGGTTTATGAGTATGAGGAATGATTTCATGAGTTGTCTAGGCATGCTACTATGATTCTTCCTATAGAGCAGGAGCGGGTTCGCCAATTTGTTAGAGGATTGGATCTACCACTTTGTTAGGCTATAGAGCGGCTAGTGACATCAGGGGCTACATTCCTTGTGGTTGTTGATCATGCACGGGTTATTGAGGGTATATGTCTTGAGGCCGGTGGAGGTAGTGGTAAGAGGCCTCGCTATCAGGGTAGTTTCAGTGATTATTAATTTCAAGGCAGAGGTTTCTTCTATGGGGGTCACCCACGACATTTCCAGTTTTGTCGGCCAGTTCATACGGCATTTCAAATTTTAGGGAGAGGTTGTTCGAGGCATAGTAGGCAGAGTAGTTGGGGTTTAGGTTAGACTTCTCGAGGTTTACATTCTGGGCATCCAAGTCATGGTGGCGAGTCAGGTTCAGCCAAATTTTCTCAACGGGGCACTTCTAGTAGGGGTTGATATGTTTGTGGTGAGCAGGGACACTTTGCTAAGACTTGTCCGAGATTCAGGGAGTTTCACCCCCTCCGAGGTCCAGCATCACCGGCCAGGGGCGGTGCACAGATTAGTAGGGATGGTCCCCAGTCATATCGGTCGAGTAGTCATGGCAGACGAAGTCACAAGATGCTTCTATCATAGATACAATTTTGTTATCATCAATGAGCTTTTGGTATTGTTCGTTGTGGGGTTTGTGTGTCCTTATATAAATCTACTTACATTACTTCTCATCTGGACTCGCATGGGGAGATTGTGGTACTTGTGCATATAGCTACCCTATAGAAGAATTCTTTTAGTAATGGATCGAGTATGTTGGCTTTTAGGTAGTAACTATATTAGGATGAAAAGTGCGATAGACCTAGTCGTTATGGTTGGTGGGCTTCCACAGAAATTCTAGGCTTGGTTTTGCCATCTTAGCACCTACCAGTTCTAGGTTGTTGGGTTGTCTTGCTTTTGTTTATGGTGTTGGTTCTGACGTTCTTCCTTTGGGTTAGTTTCTGCGGTTGATGAAGGTTCAGGTTGCGAAAGTGTTTTCTAAAGTCAGAGTTTGAGATTTGGGTTATCTTCTGTTAAGGGCCAGGGTGGTGGGCGTTCTAAGGACTACCTTAGGACTCATTCCTTTATAAGTTCCCAGCTATGTCCTTTTGTTTAAACCATGCCCCATTAGCGATTGCAGATTACTGAGCATCGTATTCAGATCCTTTTCAGGTTCCAATTACTACAGTATTCTTAGAAGGCAGTTGAGTCTACTTGAGGAGTAGGGAGGAGATAGATTAGGATTTGGTTGTGTTTCAGACTTTGTGGGTTAGCAGGCTATTTCAAGAGGGTGGTGGAAGACTTCCTCTATTCGCGGCACTTTTGACTAGATTGATTCAGGAGACCATTCGCTTCTAGCGGTTATTCCAGGGTGTTATGGGTTCCCTAAGTGTTGGAGGATTGAATTTTGGCTTCGCTGCATACTTGCTACATTCCTTTCTTGGTTCTGGTGTCCTTGGGTTCTGCTCGGATAGGTAGACCTAGCCTAGTCCCTTTTTGTCGGATCAAACTTTGTGTGGTTCATAGGGTTTGAGCATGGGTTGCCTGGTTACTTTCTTTTTCAAATATCGGTGTTTTCTTTTCAGTTGGTTATTTCAGGTAAATTTGGGTTATTTGGGTAATCTTACCTCATTTGTCCAACTGTGGATCGATGGTTAGTCAGGGTAGGCTAATCCGGTCATAGAGGGTATGTCTCAGGCAGGTGTTTATGTTTCTAAGGTTAGAAGGACTAGTGTTTGGTTTGTTTGGTTAAGATCGAGTTTTAAACCTCTTCGTGGAGGTAGAGTATGGTAGGAGTCCTAGCCTTCTGATGGGTTTGATGATGTTTTTTTCCAATTTAACTCAAGTGTTTGACTTGTGTTTGACTTTATGGTTTGAATGCTGATGTTTCGGGATAGAGGGAAGGGTCTTCGGACCCAGGATTCTTTGGTTAGAATTTTGGAGGAAGTGGGTTTTGTGCTAGCACGGTTTTCGATTCTGTGTGATGATTGCCTTGCTCTTCGTGGTTCTTGTGTTGTGTTGGTGCTTTTCAAATGTTTTCTTTTGGGGTTCTGTTTAAGTTATTTGACCGGTTAGCTTTTGAGTTAGAGGTTGTGGTTTGTCCTGTTTTGGCTGGTTTTGAGTTAAGGTTTTAGTAAGCTTTTTTTGGTTATCCTTCCATTGGCCATTGTTCGATCGAGGAGGCTCCTCGAGAGGCCTAGCTTGACTTACGGACCTAGTATCTTTTCCTTTCTGGGCCTTCGGGTACTTTCTGTTTCTTAACTTTCAAGGACGAAAGTTCTTTTAGTAGTAGATGTTGTAATGACCCTCCAGGTCATTTCTCTGCTTCCTTGAATTTTCTGCATTTCAAGTTTTTTCACAGTGGCTACCAGTCATTTATGACTTACTAGGGCTGACGGTTCGGTGCTCGGGCCGTTCATTTGATCGTTAAGACCATTTCCCTATTTTAGAACTCCAACTTGGGAAATCCTTGACTTCGGTCAACATTCTTGGTAAACATGCTCGGAATCGAATTCTGATAGTTCTGTTAGCTCCGAGCGCGGACTTTGGTCTGGTTGGACCTTTGGTCAGGATCTGGGAGCTTTTCAACTTGGAATTCTCTCTCATTCTGTGTTTTCAGGCCAATTGGGCTTGTTTGGTTGACTTTGGTCAATATTCGGAGAAGACGGCCTCATATGGAAATTCCGTCAGTGTTGTTAGCTTCGGAATGCCAAGTTTTTGTTAGGTAGTTGGTTTGTTTGGGTTCCAGGTGAGCCGGGCTCATTTTGGATGTTCGGTTGGCATTAGTTAGTGTTGACTTGGGTCAACATTCCTCAGAGACGACCTCGTATAGAAGTTTCATCGGTTTCGTTGAGTCCGAAACATCATTTTCACTCTAATAGCACTATTCATTTTTTAGTATCGAGTTCCGATTGTGCCCGAAATACCCCATATAATTTTTGGCTGTTGCTGGTTTTTTGATGTGTCTGGTGGGTCCGCAATTACAGAATTTGATCGCATTTGCAGCTACCGCATTTGCGGTAAAATGCCGCATTTGCAGTGTTTTTACTGCATTTGTGGTATTTTGGCTAAAATTTCAAAGTTCTACATTTGCGACGATTTTTCCGTATTTGCAGAGGTCACTATTCATCTGTGCCTCTGCATTTGCGATAAAAGTATCGGATTTGTGGTATCTGCTGGCAATATATTAAATTAAGCCTCTTCTTCAGTGTTTAAACTCCTAAACTCTGAATCCTCCATTATAACAGCTCTAAACCTCCATTTCCTTCACTTTTTCTCATCAAATCTCTTGGAGGAGAATCATCCTTGCTCCCTGATCATTTTTCCGGCCTTAATTCGGTAAGTTTTATTGTTAAATTCTGATTTAATTCCTTTAAATTAACTCTTTGTTCTCTTTGTTTGGGTGGGCTGTTTTACCCAAATTTCTTGCCCAATTCCCTCTATATTCTAGGCATGCACTCCTTGGGTCATTGTGATCATCGTGCGCTATTTTGTTTTCGGCTTTGGGTTGCAGGGCCCACAGGCCCGCCTATGACCCAAATTTTGACCCGGCTATTCTTATAGCATTATAGGCATCGTTAGTCTCGTTTTGATATGTAGATCATTATTTTGATAGTGGGGCAGCTTGCGGATACTTCTCGGGGGAGATAGGCTCCGGTCTTATGGATTGGATTATGCGTGCGTGCTCGGCTTTTCTAGTAGGTTATGGTTTACTATTTTCTAGACTTTGCTCGTATGAGGTATGAATATAATAACTTGCTAATGGTTGGTAGGATCTTGTGATTTGGATACGGTTATGAGTTGGCTTATTGATCCTTATAGGCGATTTAGGTGCTCTAGAGTAAGATTTTGGCTAGCAATCCTTAGTATAGGCTGTAGCTTTCCGTAAGACTTGGTGTAGGTGGTGTAATATCCTTGGGATTAGGGTCAGATGCCTTAGTTAGTCTAGACTGCTTGTGTTTGATGTTTTTAAATCAGGGAGCCTTAGACTAGAATTAGATAAGGGTTCAGGATAGAGTAGATGTTATCGTTGCTTTGTTATTGTTATTATTATTTTTATTATTATTATTATTCTTGCTGGTTTGGTGTTTCATTTATCATGTAATTATGGGCCCGAAGCCGTGGAGATAGGACTTGCAGGAGCCAGGTCAGTATGGTTGTGCTTTGCTTAAGTTTCTATTTGTCGTACGCTTTATGCTTAGTTCCGATTAGTTGATTTCCTTAGGCGGGTCCCTTGGGGTTTGGTAGATAGTGTAGTGTTCCCTTTTAGTATTTGTACTAGAATAGTCGGCCTTAGCACCCGATGGGTATAGTTCCTGGTAGGGTAGTTTCTTACTTAGTTTTCTGGTTGTTCTTATCGTGTTATATTCTTATGGTTGGATTTGGTATGAGGATCTGTGGGCCTAAGGCCATGGTGTTGGGATGACCGGAGTCCAGGTTAGTATGATATTGTTATGAAGGGTAAAATGCCCTATCTTGGTTTATCTTTGTGTATCATATGAATAAATACATAAATTTGAATCGATTCGTGTTCATCTCTTTTTCACATATGATTGGGTTATGGTATGGATTGAAGGGAACTGAATGGTACGAATTTACGGGAATCAATTAGCTCAGTGGTTTGATAATGGAATCTTCTTTTAACAAATGATTTTCAAATTAAGGAAAGATTTTACCGATTTAAGCTGACGGCTAATGTTTAAAACCCGAAATACTTCCTTTTTAAAATATTAGAGCTCCAGGGAGAGCGTCCTACTTTTATAAATATTTTTGGTTGATAAAGAGGGAAAACGGTTTCTTTTCTATAAACTTGTGCGGTTAAGGAGAAATTGTACATCACTGTTTTACTGACTTCGGAAAAGGAAAATACTTCTATTTTGTGCACTTGGTTTGAGAGACGATTGGAACCTTGCTTTTCATTGGTTATGGGATTATATTGATAAGCTCTGGCGCCCCCTCCCTCCCCTTGTATATATACGGGGTTTTACTTGTGGAAATTGTTATATTGGTAAGCTCTGGCGTCCCATGAGATACTCTAGGTTTTCTTGATTATACGAGGATATTGTGGCATTGATTGTTATACTAATAAGCTCCAGCAGCTTGAAGGGACATTCCAGGTATTATGGTACGGTATTGGTTGGTAAGCTTCGGTGGCCCGTGAGGTGACTCAGGGTTCTCATTCATTATTACATTGGCCAAATTTCATTTCATCCATTCCATATTGCATCTTCATGGTATTTCTTGAGTATTTTTACTATCAAAATCTGTGTGTAGTTGGCTGTCTTTATTGGGTGTATTTTCTGGACTCAGGAAGTCTGAATTGGTTGCAGCTGGTTTATTATTTATGCTTTTAATATTGTGGCGGTATTTCCCCTTTTTATTTAGGTTTTGACCACTATATTTCCTTCTGACTCATCTTTCTTACCCTTGGGTTATATTTGCCTTTTGTTATATTTATATCTTTTTTGAGCTCAGTCGGCTGAAGATGCCTACTGGGTACCGCGTGTTTTGGTACTCATACTACACTTCTGCATCTTTTTGTTGATGCAGATTCTAGTATGGGTTATCGCCGTTGATTTCTGTCCTAGTGCAGAGTTTCTGACTGGAGACATTGGGTGAGCTCTTGGCGATCGGAGTTGATCTATCTCCTTCTACTTTTGGAATAGTCTCCTACTGTATCTTCGGAGATTGTCCATATCTTTGTTGTATCTATCTAGAACATCTAGGTTGTAGTAGCACTTGTACCGACTGACACCAGGTCTTGGGGGATTCTTGTGTATTTTATTCTCTCCCTTCTCTTTTTACTTATGTTGGTTTATCGTATCTTCCGTTGTTATTGTTGTTTCTTCCGCTTTTAGGGTTCTTTCTTGAGTTAGCTTGTTACTTGCGATTATGGGCTAAGGGTTGGCTTACCTACTGGTGGGTTATAGTAGGTGCCATCACGACTTGAGTTTTTGGGTAGTGACAAGAATGAATTGTGAAAGTCTAGGTGTCAAGGAGACTTAGGAAGTCTAGGTGTCAAGGTGACATGGGAAGTCTAAGGGTTAAGGTGACTTGGGAATGTCCTAGGGGTCGGAGCATAGCGTCTCATGGTGGTGGAGTTGACAGCGGAAGGGATAGGCAGGCTTGGGTTGATATTGGGTTTTGGTAAGGTGAATGTTCAAGGACGGGACTATTGTAGTTAATTACATATTTTCTCTTGATTTTCTTATATAATGGTACGAGTGGATTCGAGTCGAGCTATTATGCCTACCAGTATGTGTATTTGTACTGATTCTACTCTTGCTATACCTTTTTGGGTATAGTCTGGTTGCAAGATTGGTGATGTTTCATAGGTACAGGACAACGGTGATCTTCAACAGCTTCTACTTTTTTTCCTATGGTGGAAGTTGTGTTATTTTACATTTCCTTGTATTACTCTTGTAGTAGCTCTTGTACTTGTTTAGACTAGATCCTAGGAAGGGTTGTTTTCCCAGTTTAAAAAAGGGCTTACTGTATTTCTTTGTAAAAGTTATTTTATGAAACAAGGTTGTAAATGGTTTCACGTATTAAAATGAGGTTATTTATTGTTATACTTTATTTTTCGCAAGTACCTGTTGGATCGGGTGGTAGAGGTTCGTCTATCTAGGTGGTTAACGTAGACACCCGCACGGACCGATAGTTGGGTCGTGACATGAACGGGCTCATATTAACCTTTTATACTTTCCAGATTTTAGGGAATCTATTCCAACATTAGTTGATTTAATCAACTTATCATGAGAACAAACAATATAATCAATTCTTGAAGAATCTTTTAGTTCTTCAATATATGTTTAATACTCAATATGCACATCTTCAGGATGTAAAAATCATTCATGCCAATAAATAAAATTATTTTTATTAGTAACTCCAAGTTACCATGACATGTGTTATTTTATTTAGTAAACTTCAGATTTACTATTGCGTGAATTTCAGATTTACTACTTTCAGAGTAAATTTCAGAATATTTACTACTTCAAGAGTAAATTTCAGAATGATTCTTGTCAATTATTCTGCCTCTTATAGAGTTGGATCATGATGTAGTCACAACCAAGTGCACATTCTCAATTATATGCCTCACTAAATATTATCACATACACTCCAGGGAATGAATTTGTATTTGTAACAATCAAAATTCTCATTCCCAGGAATGAAATATAATCGTGAGTTAAGCCTATCAAATTATGATAGCTTAGAACCTCTTTCAAGATATTGCTATTTCAAGAGCAAATCGAGGTATACATATGATTGTAGAGAATTTTTCTCTAACATATTTTTCAGAGTATACAAGACTTCAAAGCAATTATTACTTTACGATCTATGAAGCATCATGAGATTAAACCACTTTTAGTGGTTACAGATATTTTGCAAACTCTACAACCATCTCGATATACAATTCTCTTCGTATAATCTAAAACCAAATATTTGAATACTTGTGTTTTCAGACCATACAACTTTCAAGACCACATCAATTCTGTGAAAATAACCAAAATTCGATTATTTATGAAGATTAAGAGTGAACCAATAAATAAATAAAAAATTGGCACTTTATTATAAGCAGTGATTAACTTGGTAACATAACTCCTTAAAAGATTTTGTATAATCAACTTAAAATTTTCGTAGTTGTCAAAGTCTCCAATAATATTGATCCATCAAACAAAGAATATGAACTATGCTAGGATACTTATCATGTTACCTGGACTTAGGAACATTAAGCACCGAAAAATATTGGACGACTTTAGAATACTCAGCTAGTTAGAATCTCGTGTTGATAACGTGTTATGAAATACTAAACTAAGAACAAGAAGAATATGGGAGAGAAGAAAGGAGTTCTTATTTCTCTTGAGAGATTAATTGGGGGATTTAAGGATGAATTACAATGAAGGAAACCCCTTTATTTATAGGGGAAAACTGATTTGATCCCAAAGTTAGGGTTTCTAACTTTTCTCCAAAGAAACACAAAAGATAGACATTCACTATAATAATAATATTTTATAACAAATATAAAGTATTAAAAAAATACTAAATATGACACCCAGACATCAGTATATATTGAAGCTATATTTAAGGAAAAATAACTTTCACAACTGATATTACTGTCTTCAAAGAAAATTCATTACTCATTGTCTAAATACTAATGCATATTGCTAATTAAAGAAAATTTCACAAGTTGAATGAAAGCATATCCAATTAATCATTTTACTGTGAAGACAAAAAATAAAATTATAAAAGATAGAAGGAGAAAAGCTAACTGATCATTAAAGCAAGAAAGTAAAAAAATGATACTTCATCTAAAAGGAGATATTCGCGTGAAAAAATATTTTTTAAGTAGGCATAGTAATAATGAACATTACAAAATCAACCTAACTCAATTATTTTGACTGCATGAGGACAATGAAGCTAATTTAAAAAAGGTGTGAAGTACAAATTTGAGGTTGTGTTACATTTTTTAAAGTAGAAAAATAACTTCTCATCTTCTTTGATTGTTTTATGATTCTCTCATGAATTTGTAGAAAACTATAATGAACGTATGAATGATTAGGGAAAGAAAATAGAAAGATTCAAGAACAAAAAATCACAAATAAATTATTCGAAATAATCATACGTCGAAACTTCATTAGTGAAATTAGCCAAATGAAAAGGCAAGATATGTGTGCAATAGTACTCCAAAGAAAGGACATCAAGCTTCTTTAGGAAGAGAAAAATTATAAGGATGAGGCAAATAATTAATTCTTCATTATCATCACATTGAAGTATATTGCCTTCGACTTGTCGTTTTCTTTTACAAATTCTATCAAGATTTTCCTCCTCCAATTCTTTATTCTTTGAGAAAAGAACCTACGGAAAGGGTTGATTTGCGGATGAGGAATTAGCATACTGACTCGCTTTCATCCTTCCCGTTCATAGACCAAGAGAAACTATTTTTAGTAAGTGTTAGTGTTCCAATAACCAATAAAATAAAAGGGCTAGTTCATTAGTTCATAATTTATAACTAACTCGAATATTTTTTATTTTTTTATGAAATTTCATAAAAAAAAAAAAAAAAAAAAAAAAGAGGGGCAAAGTACTACAAAAAGAACTCTGTTCGATTTTTTAGTCTATCTATAAGAGGAGATCATATGAAAAAGGTAACCGATTCTTTCGTTTCTTTGGGCCACTGACCATCTGTCAAAAGTTTCGGGTTTATTACTGATATTTCAGCAACAAATTCAATAAATCTAAGTGTAGTGTTCGGTGTGAACATTAATTGGCCTTAGACTTTAGGTATGCTACCGTTTCTTTTTCCTCTATAATAAGTTTGTTATTCATTCTAACATTAATCAACAATTACTTATCTTCAGCCATTGTAATACATCTTAATTTCTCTTACAAGTCTCACATAATTTCTGAAATTTATTTGACTTAGCACATAAATTTAAAAATGAGAGAAAAAATAAATAAATAAATAAATATTAACTAATGCAAAATAATAAGATAAAATAAAATTTTAAGGTGGAAGAATACATAAATGCATCGTAAGCAATTGTGAATAATTGAATTTGAAGATTTTTGAGCTATTAAAAATAAACTAAATAGATAATTAACGGGAAAAAGGTCAAAAAAGAAGAGAAGACAATAGCATTCTAGGTTATTGAGAAGTGTCACTTCACTTTTTCTTTACATCTATATACTATTCTAAAAGTGAAAATTAAAAAAGTTAAAGTTAGATTATCATTTTACCCTTACACTAATTTAAAATATTAAATATAATAAATATTATACTCATCTTTAATAAGAAAATTAATCAACAGCGTTGTGTCTTTATTCATTTGCAATTATCAATAATATGATTTATCAAATAAAATTTTATTACTTTTAATACTACATTTAGTATTATTTAATGGGGTATGAGTACAGACTCAAGACTTGCATCCTCTTAGTACTCTTGTCTGTATCTCGACTTTTGGCACTTGATTACAAATCTTTTGAAATATATGCAATGTTCAAGTACCAAAAAATTTTGAATGGATTTTTAATTTGCATGTTCTTAATCGTCATGGAAAAGAAATACAGAAATAAGAAAGATATTATTCCCTTATAGCTTGTCCAATACCACCACAGAAATGCATCTCTTTCACTCGCGTGAGAGACTTTTATTGATATGGCAAATAATATAAAAGGTATGCAAAGTTCTTATTTTGTTTCTCTGTTTAAACTTTTTCGTATAGGTTTTTGTATCATGTACATTTGAATTTCTTACATTATTTTGTCTTCCTATCTTTCATTATATATTTGTTTTAAATTTTTGGTATTATAACTTTTTTCAAAAAGAAAAATCTCAGATATGTATTTATTCTGTTTAATTATTCAGTATTTAAATTTACGAAAGGTAAGCCCACAATAGAGGTAAACCTTTCTCTACTAACGCTTATTTATTTTTAATATTTTAATTCAAAATCTTTTATTTAAAATGAAGGAATTCATACAAATATTGAACCAAAATCTATGGTGATACTCCTTTGTGACTTTGTCTCCTCATTTTTTATTTATTATATTAATAAAATGTCTTAATATCATAAATGTGAATGAACTTTGTTTATTCTTTTATTTTTTGAAGTAATGTTATAATGGGTATCAAAAGTAGAGATTGAAAGTAGGGTGTTAATTTTATCAAAATTATTAATTAATTATTTATCTACAATAAAAAATAATTATATTCATTTTGCATAAAACATCATCACGAGTTTAATTCATATGAGTATCACGTGCAAAATATGAATCTTCATTTGATGATGTATTTTCTTCACGTGCAAACTAATTAATGTCATTTTAATCTTATTACAAGTACATCACTAAATTCATGTAGCTTCTTTTATTTTGCTTTGAAATTTCAGTTTTTCATTCGATGATGAATGCTACACGTATTTTTTTCTGTAACGTGTATCTTGGTCAAAAAGAGGTGTCGAGTCATCTTTTCTAGTCCTAGCTATATATATATATATATATATATATATATATATATATATATATATATATATAATATATATATATATATATAATATATATATATTTCTAAAATATTCTAAAAGTGGGAAGCCACTTAGTTAAAAGTTAGATTACTATAATACCCTTCAAACATTGATCGACCAAATTATTCCTTATCTAAAAGTAAAATTACTCTATTTAAAGCTACCAACATTTAACATTTACTTTAAATTGCTCTTATTGTATAATCACTCCCCAATTAAAGTAATATTTAACATTACACCTCATACGTTGCAAAGCTATTGGTATTCTTCAGTTATCAAATTTGGAGGGATATAAGAATGGAGGATGGCCAGTAGCCAATCTTGTTATCTCATGTGCTCGTCTCTGGGGTTAATTTTTTCAGTATATTTGTTGATGATCCTTTATTGATATTCAGGTAACCTTTTTGCCCTCTCTTGCTATTTTACGTTTTACCTTTTAGTTTCTTGATTATTGACGAGCAATAATATATGTTAGTCCACGATAATTTGAGTTTGTGGATATTATGGGATTAACATAAAGCATCTTTAGCTCTTTCTAATTGTCATGCATGTGATCAAGTTAGTAAACTTATATGGATGAGCATCAATGATGAGTCATGTCTTAGATGAGAATTCAATATTAATCTTTTATTCTTATTAGCAATAATCTAAGTTGGCATATTTTTCTTTCCTTTTAGTCTATCTATACTACAAATTTACTAAAAGATTACAATTTACAATGTTAATATTCAAACAAAAAAAAATGAATGCAGCCTACACAAGGTTACTTGAATTGATTTGAGAGAAACATACTACAAAAAAATAGTGTCAGCAAGGGAAAGAAAAAAAGAGAGGAGAAAAGGAAAAATACCAAGTCCAGAGCACATTAGTTGAGAAAAATAGCATTTCAAACATAATATTTTTGATAGAATATAACATCTTTTTATTTGCTTAATTCTTAATTATAATTTGAAACAATTTGATGTTGTTTTAAATCATGCAAGTCAGAAATCAAGCTGTGGATAATACACGTGCAATGCACGTGTTCGTATATATATATATATATATATATATATATATATATATATATATATATATATATATACTAATTTTTGAACACGTGTGTTGTACGTGTATTTTGAGCTAATAATATAAATATTTTTAAATGATATAAATCGTATACAAATATGTATGATATTAATTGCATGAAATTTAAACAGAGAAAAATACAAGTGTGGGCTGATAAATGATGAGTCTATTTGGTTGATATTTATTGTCATTTAAAAGTACGAAAATTACTTTCAACTTATGGATATGAGAATATCCTTTATTTTTTTATGGTAAAAATTAAATTTGGGGATAAAATCATTTCGTTAATATCTTCTTTTAATAAGTATATTTTTATTACGATCATAGAGACACAATTAATTAATTAAATTGCATATTTTTTGCTTACATATATGTTGGTATTTTATTCCTATCATTATATTTTATGATAACAAAATTTAATGTCATAAAATATTTTTTGAACGACTATTTTTATAATATATGAGATGTTCAATTTGACAATTTCTTATCTTTGATATATGTTTCAATAACACATAATTTATTTTTCATTATAAAAGTTATTGGATGTGATTATAACTAATTCACAACTACAAGTTTTGTCCTTGTTTTTAAAGAATTGTAGTCTAGTTCTCTTTACCAACATATACATATCAAGAAGATACATCGGGATGCTCTTTTTTTGTATACATATCAAGATGTTGTTATCGAATAAAAGTAGCATTACGTAGAAATCGTACAAAGATTCGATCAATATATGTCTTTCTTGTGCTGGCTAATAAATCATTATCAATTTTATAGTATACACATACAAAAAAAATAGTAACTACTTGTTATAGTAACAAAATCATTATATAAGCGAATATGAATATAATTTATTATATAGAAATGAATAAAAATGATAACATTGACGCTTACAAATAGTGAAAAGAAAATAACGTAGTACTTTTAACTTTTACATTACAATAAAAAAAAAAAGACTATAATAAAAAAATAAGACTATAAAATTCTAAAATAAATTCTAATACATTTCTCTGTTTTGTATCCCTCCAACTTCACCGCCAACTATAAAGATTTAGGAAGAATAAACAATATCAAATGACTTTCAAATGTACTATTAGTAATAGTGAAACAAACTCTAATGAAGGCACCAGATATCGTATCAATGTTTAGCCTTCTATAATTTTTTGTATTACAAAAGCATACTCTTTGCTATACCTCGCTAAATCCATCCAATCCTTGGATGGAACATTTAAATTCCTGAAAAATCAACATTAATATTAGACCTTCCAATATACAATCATTAATGTATTAATTACCTTACAAATAAACCCAAAAAGTGACGAGTAAGTTATCAGAGAATCATGTGTTATCAGATGATACAAACTTCATACCTAGTCATGGCACTTATGCTAAGCCAAATCCAACTTCAAATCCTCCACAAATCTTTCTGAATGTTGACTATTCCTCTGAGAGAAAATAAGTAAATTAATAGGATAGGTACAACTAAGGGAGAAAGTAACAAAAAAATTAACGAAGAGTTAATATATTATTCAATAAAATACAAAATATACTGAGATAGGGGGTGATCAAACAGGAAAAAAGATACAAATTCAACAAAAACAGATATAAAAGTACAACCTTATCAACTTTAGAAGACATAACTGAAAATGAAAGTAAAGAACTAAATTGTCGGTCCATGTAGTTCACGGAATACACTTATAACTAAATAAAACATATACCTTTTCCAATTAAAGAAAGCTAGATCCTTTTGAACTATCAATACATACAGATGATGAATTTTTGAAAAGAGATAGACCCCATTATGGGAGAAGGCTCAATGATCAGGACATGAACGATGTTTCATTCCATGCCCTTATCCATTAAAGATGTATATGTAAGCTGTCGTTTTTGGGGAGTTGACAGAACAATCAAGAAGATCTGGAAAATGATTCCAGCAACAATTTTTTGGTGTCTTTGAAAAGAAAGGAATCCTAGATGCTTTAATGGAATCTCAACTCCTACTAATTTTTTAAAAGCTAGTTGTTTAGTTAGTTTATCCAGCTGAAACTTCTATGCCCATGTAAACAGTGTTGATGGCTACTTGAATTTTATTAGCTCGTTGTACCTAGTATCATGATAATTGATTTTGTGGACTGTTTTTATAAATTTTTGCTCTGTTAAGCTCCAATATTTTTGTACGGGAGTTTCAACAGTTTTCCTTTTCTGTAATTTCTGCATCATCATTATGCCTTTTTTAATATATTTATTACTTCATAAAAAATAACAACAATGGATCGATAAGTATATCTCCTATTCAGATGATGAGAAACCCAGTCAACGAGTGTGAAAAATGGATCAGTTGCAGAGTAACAAGAGGGTAAGGACTGATGATCTTGTAACTGGTTACCTCATATACTCTCTATAGCTTCTATGCCTTAGATTCCATGCACCTATAAACATACATAGTGACTTATGATGGAAATGAAAGAGAGTGAAGTAAGCTATTCCAGTTATCATTCATCTTCTATGAACGAACTTAACTTGTGGTATTAATCAAACTAAGTTTAGCAACTCACACATCCCACCCAGAAACTACACTTTAAGTTAGGGACAATTGAAAATAACTTCTCTACTTAGAATATTAAATTCAAAACAACACATTCATTAATTCACTTATTAGCGTGAGAAGTTCAAATATTACATAAGTGACACTATGACAGATTACCCACTTAAGATTTGATAAGGGTCATACCTAATACGTAAATATAGCTATACAAAATATATACCGAGAACAAAAATCTAAAATATTCCAACATTCAGTACACCAAAAAATATTTTATTGCTGGCAAAATCGAACACCAAATGATATGCACAACATCAGTTAACTATTACCTCCTCCAGTTACAGCAGCTGATCTCAAGTATACCTAGTAGGCTCACGGCCCTCAAAATATAAGTCTCCAATCTACAAAGATAAAAGGATAGTCAAGACGCATATCATAAAGAGTTTTTAAAATTGAACCTCAACAATGAAAGTAAATTAAAGTTACAAGCATAATGAACACATGCAGACTTGCAATAAGTAAAGAGAATTGGTCAACAAGAAGATACTTTAAGACCCAATTTAAAGAGGCGTTTACTACTTTACATTTTGAAGAACACTTTCGCAGATAACAAAATAGAAGAAGAAGATTGTGAATCCAATTTTCCTTCTCTTGCATATAACAAAATCAAGCATGCATTCTACATATTTTCCTACACCTAAGTACTTAAAAGAATGAAACCAGGTTATTCTCAGAATTCTTAAAGTCAAAGCTTTTGCCCTCAGAAATGTAAAAACTGCAATTTCATACACCTTAGTACATATTTTCTCCTCTCCATAAGCACCAACATAGAAAAGTAACATCACTGGAAGAAATAATGTCGCTTTCCTACACTTAAATTTGTAAGTCTTCGTTATGACTTAGGTGCACCAAAAGAAACCATACAAGATTTTTAGGCTTTTCAAGACTTAGTTGCAGAGTCTAGCACCTAATAACATCGTCAACGATTTTAATACAGAACCAAATATTGCAGAAATTTCTACCTGATAATATCATCGAAGAGAAGACTGCAAGAAGATTGCACTAATTTATCAAGGAGAAGACTACGAGAAGACTGATTTTGGCGAGAAACTGCTCTTCGATTTGGGAGAGAAATCCTTGTACGGTGCTCTTCGATTTGGGAAAGACTGATTTGGATGAGAATTTGTGTTAAATCCTTTCACGATTGCACACAACTTTTTTATTTGCCTTTCAAAATTTGTGAAAAAATAATTTTAATCCTCTTTTATAAATTTTTTACCAATTAAGAATTGGGTGGGAAGTAAAATATATTGAGGAAATATAATTATTTTAGTCAAAATTTTATATGAATCATAAGGGCACACTTATAAAATATTATTTTTAGAATTATAAAAATAGCACACTTCAAAAGTTTAGTCATATGTGTAATTACGCGTTGCCGATTATACTGTGATTTGTCAACGCTTATAAAGTGTAACCTATATTACTGAAGAGTACGCTTTATAAGTGTTGCCAATGCTATCGTGGCCAAAAGCTCTATTTAAGGGCCACACTTTAGAAGCTTCCCATAAATACTTTTAGCAACACTTTTCAAGTGTTATCTAGAATTAGTGTGGCTAAAAGCCTAAAATATTGTAGTGATATAAACTTTCACATTGATTAATTAGAGGTTTAGAAAATGAAAGATTTAGTAATTATAAATATTATTGATTACTAATTAAAAGCAGTTATAAAGACTAAGAGGTGTGAGTTATGAAGATGATTTTTAAAAATAAATTATTCAAGAAAAAATAAGAGAAAATGTCAAAAAAAGAGAAAAAGATAAATAAGATCCTTGGCCAAAGAGATGTGTCACATCACATTTTTAATACATAGCTTTATATTATATATAGATTTGATTAACTCTCCAAATTCTGTCGATGTTAGAATTACATAAAAAATGCTATAACTAACAATAATTAATTAACAACTTAAAATATCTAAAACGTATACAAAGAATTTGATTGAGTCATCAAATTTCATCATTACGCCATAAATTGGGATAAAGAGAATAACATATATTACTTGAAAATTATGTAAAAAATATATTATAAATCACAATAATTAACCACTTAAAATATTTTAAAATCACACAAAAAATATGGTTGACACTCCAATTTCTTACACATTTAGGGGTCGCTTTATAGTTGGTTTGAAAATGAGTTATACCACTATTAAATTTCACATAAGTAGTATCACATTTGGTATCTTGCCAGGAGGTAAGTTATTCATGTACAAAATTAGCATAACATATGTATAAGTTATGAGAGAATCGATATATTAATTTATATATGGTAGAAAGTGGAATAACTAATACATGAGTAACTAAACCCTATATAACTAATACCTATATAAAATAAAATACATAAATTTTCTCATAACTCTACCCAACTACCAAACGACACTTTAAAGTTAATTTTCAAATAACAAAAAATAATAATTAAAGCTTATACCATAGCTATCACCAAAAAATTATAATTACCCACAATCCTAGTATCTGGTTTTTTAATAAATTTTTTAAATGGATATTTAAAATTAATTGAGAGTACCGAAACTTTAAGGATGAAACTTGGTCACTTGAGGAAACTTTAAGGATGTTTTTTGTTACAAAATAATGTTTTAAGGAAGGACGTAGGCGAAAAAACTCCTTGCCAAAGCGGTGGTATTGGAGCAGATTTTCAGGAGGAGAATGTATATAATACGAAATTGAGCAAGTAGCGAGGGACTCAGTGGAAACAAGTATCATCACTCAACGGCGGCGTTTGCCGAGTCGAGTCATTTTCTCTTTCTGGCAGCATATACACAAACAGATACCAGGTAGTTCTAGTTCATTCCCCTCTTTATTTATAACCTAAAGGAATTCTGTATAAACTCCAAGCCCTAGGCCCATTTCATCCATAATCAGAATTGTTATTTGTTTTTGATTTCACGGTGTTAACGTTGTTTATAGGGTTTTGGGTGCTTTCCACTACTCGAATTCCAAACATGTCTCTCTTTAATTTAATTCAACTCCTTTTCTTTTGTTTGTGTGCTGTTCGAGTGTATTTCTTTTCTCCTCACCCTTCCTTTGATTTTCAGAACCCGAATTTTCAAAGAGGAATAAACATTTCTATGTGTGGCTTAATTCAACTGATTTTCATGCCATTTGTTTTGTTTTGGGTCTGATAGAAATGTAAATTCGTTATTATTGGTGGTTTTGTTGCCTTTTCTCCCTTTGTTGTTGTTATTGATAGAAATTTGAATGTTTATAAAATTTTTGGGCCGTCTCCTTGTCCTTTGTTTGATTGCAGAAAATGGCTAGCTTGGTGGAGAGGCTTCGTGTGCGGTCAGATCGAAGACCTATTTACAATTTAGATGAGTCTGATGATGAAGCTGATATGATGCCTGGAAAATCTGGGACTAAGAAGGAGGAAATCGAGAAAATTGTTCGAACTGATGTGGTAAATTGCTTGTAGATTGGGGATTGTCTTTTACCATTTATTTACTTGGCATTCTCCGTAGCAGGGTTCTTTTCTTGGATGTTCTTCATCCCATTGCATCTATAACTGTGAATTTCATTTCTAAATTACTCTTGTATATTTGGTAGCTCATTGCTGATTCTCTTACCATCTCTTTCCTCGACTTTTTTTCTGTAGTAGGGCTCTTTCTCCCAACTTTAGTATTGATTTTTGTACGTCTACGTGTGTGTATAGTCTTTAAAAATCCATTTTCAGCTTCAAGATATGACTTAGACTAGACACACTTGGGCTTTAGCTTGGTCATCATGGGGAAAGTCATACCTTTTTTTTTTCTGTCTGTCTGCTAAGTTAAGCACAGCTAACTTAATCCAGCTTGGTGTGTATGCTCGTCGGAAGATAAATACATTTTTATACCGCTCTCTTGAAATTGTTTGAATGGCAACACCAGAGTCAAGCTCAGTTTCGAAATTTAGCAATTTAGTATGCTCGTTCCTCTGTTTCATGGTGTTTGTGAAAGACTCGGGTCGTAGATTGATCTCTGGTTGCTTCCTTTCTGATCTGCTAAGTTCCTCCTACTTGTAACTATTGCATCTTGATCTTCCATTAAAGTACATGTCTTTGTTGGTGCCTTCTAATTTCGTTCAGAAGGATATGCACTTGGAGAATACATAACATACTTGCTGTAGCAATAGAGAATGCATCCTATCTAGCGTCATAGCATCCTCCAAGATGAAGAGTTAGGATCACTCCCTCTTATGATATACCTGAGGACTTTCATGAAGAGGGGAGCTGATTTTGAGGACTATCACGGTCGGTCAAGCTAGTAAAAATTTGGACCTATCCGAATATGTACAGTCAAAAATAAAAAACAGGCACTCTTTCAAGGTTCACGGTTAATCTCAAATCTGCCTGCTGATATGGGATGCATGTTGAGTTCTGTTTTGGTGGAGATATCTTGTAGCTTGCAACTATAAAGTGGAAGACTTAACTTCTTTATCAAAAAAAAGTGGAAGACTAACTTGTGAATATTAATTAAACAATACAAGAAACTGATATCTAACATGCTTTCCAAAAAAGAAACTGATACTTAATGTTCTTCTTTCTTCGAAGGTGCGATGTAAGTGTGGATCCATGAAAGGAAATTTATTATATTTTGATTGAGCATCTTGTCATCATATGTTCAATAACATGATCTTAGTTTCTCAAAAGAATCATGTAACATAATCTTTGGATTTATTTGTAATTTCTGCCAAATCCAGCTTTTGAGGTCAGATATTACAACTGAAAGTCTACTAAGCAATTCTGGTATAGTAAAGTTGATGAATGTAAAACTAAGAAGTTGTGTGTTTACCTTATCAATAAAATTAAGGAGTTTCACACTTGGGATGATCATTTCGGAATCTGATTAAATTGCCTCCAATAAAAGTTTGTTTGACCTCATAGCTCAGAGCTTTCTTATTTTTAAAAAACTCACAGTCCAAAGCTCTGGCAGCAAAAGTTTGTGGTTTATATTATCTCTTCTGAAGATATAAAGTTTGTAATCTCTTGGCTTTTATTTGTGATCTATGAAATTTCTTCTAAAGAAACCTACAGTCATAGATTCCATAAGCTAGAGCTGAAAAATAAAGGAAGCTACAGAATTTATTAGTATTTAGTCAAACATTTGTCATGCTTTGCACGATAAGACTAACGGTAGCTGTTTTGATTAGATCCAGACACAAGCAGGCTTCTAGTTTACTTATCATAAAACAAATGGCCTTCTAATTTAGTGCTAATGGAAGTTAAGATGTACAAATTTGTACATGTGACCTGTACTCGAATGTTTTTGTTTTGGAAGTAAAGTATGATACTGAAGAAGTAAAGAGTATGATTTGATACAGAAGATGCAGCTGTGACAGGTTCATCTAATCTTAGTACTTGACATGGGGAAAATTCTTCGACTAAAAGTTTTAAGTGCATATAGTTTTAGTGAGTTATTTTGCTCCTATTCGATTTTGCAAGCATTATCTTCTGTAGTAAGGCAGTCATAAATTAAATGAATTTCTGAAAACTAGATACCAGGGCACACGAGATAGTTGGCTACTTTTTGTGAAGCTTGATGCATACTTGTATCATGCCAATTTTGTAAAGATAACACCAGCTTAATGTATATCAATGCATATATTTGATTTATTAAAAAATGTTTTGCCTTGTCAAAAATATATTTAATTTATAAAAGAATTACTAGATACGAAGGCACATATGGTGTGTGTCCATAAGTTAGATTTGGTTAAACTCTAATGAAAAATAGACATGAATTGGGAAAAAATAACTAAACTGGATAGTGTCGGAGACAGAAAGTAGCGTGGAAGTAAAAGAAATAACCAGTAACTTAATATATTTATCTTGACCTTATAAAAGAATAGTGTCCATTATAACCTCCAATTTGTTTTTTATGATGGGTGTCATAAGGATATTATTGAAGAGAACTGTAACAAGTTCCGTAACTGAGTAACACCACAATTTTGTATATACTATAGATACAATATATTTATGTTTTTACTTCTCAAAAAAAAATCAGATGGTTAGAAACATCATTAAATGTTTCAGAAGTTCCAGCTTTGCATCTCAAGATACTGAGAAATAATAATGGATGTAGGACAGTAGGACAATGTTTTTTGGATACAGTGAGTATATCTTTCTGTGTTACATCTTCTACTATATCTTCACTTTTAGTTAAATTTCTTTTTGTACCAATTTATCTATAGAAGAAACATTTCTTCACAAATATGACTGCTGATACTCATTACTCGAGCCTGTCACTAGTGTGACGCTTTATGTGGCCAATATAGTTAAGACTCGGTTTGAATTATTATAGATTTCTTGACGTGGTTAAATGAAGTGTCTTAACACGTACTAGGTTGTTAGTGGGCACTTGTTGCTTTCTTGCAAGTGCCTGAGCTCCTGGACTGCAGACAGAATTGGTTCTGCTCCTAAAGTCAGATGTCCTACTCATGTATTTGTAGCTTACTAGTTGCCGGGTATGCGCAAACGCATGTACCCATATCTAAAACATACCTTTAAAAATTACATAATTATTACTTAATAATATGTTTGAGGTATAAAATAAAAATTAAGAAAAAGCTAATTATATGACAAATTTCTGCGCCGCATAACTCCTTAGATGTCTTATTGTAAGTAGTTCTAGAATTTAATGTTGCAATAAAGAGTATAAGTAAGAAAGAATTTACGCCTATTAGTGTTACACATATTTATAGGAATGTTCGTTTGAAGAGTGACGAGTTTGAGCCGTGGAGCAACAATAAAGTTGTCTCCATGTGACCTATAGTCTGTGTGACCTATAGGTTACGGGTTTGAGCTGTGGAAGCAACCATTAGTGCTTGCATTAGGATAGACTGTCTACATCATACCCTATGAGGTGCAACCGTCATTAGGATAGATTGTCTACATCATACCCCATGAGGTGCGGCCCTTCCTCGAACCTGAACGCGGGATGCTTTGTGCACCGGGTTGCCGTTTCTTTTGTTCTTTTTCCGTTTGAAGAGTAAAATGATGGTCCAATTTTACATCGATATTTTGATTTATCAACTTTCTACGTAGATCTTTCCACGTGTAAATGTTTTCCATGCATAACAATGTATTTTTATGAGAAACTTGATAATTAGTAAAAAGTAGAGTACTTCCTTTCTCTGATATAAGATTTTGCACAAGCAATACACCAATTAATGATGCAATGAACTAATCATAAATGCATTTATCATCATTCAATGTATCTATAAGACATTCCATATTATGTATACACAAATTATTTGTCTATTTTTATTTTGTATCTTTCTACCAACACATTCTGCTTGTTACATAAAGTATCTAATCTTTTTGCTAAGACATCTTTTTGTTTTCACTTACATATAATAAATATGATATTGAGTCATGCACCTACTATTATATATAGTTTAAATAAAGTAGTAGCTATTAATTGTAATCTGCACAACTTTCTTTGTATAATCAGAGGACGTATTCAACCAAGAAAAAAGGATAAAGAAAGAATTATTTCTATATAGAAGTGGCTACAAGCAGGCAGGTGTTCGTCAACATGCCTGCTTGTATGCCAGGGGTATTTTAGGTATTTTTTCTGTTTTCCTGCATTAAGACTTTTGTATTTTGGTGCTTTATATGTGTACCTTCCCTTGGTTACACAAAAAGCCCAATAAACATTACATAAATGACCCGTGTTGTCCCTAGACGACATTTCCACTTTGTGAACTTTGTATGTTAATTAATTTGGTCGGCAACGACATTCAATACTTAATTGTTTCTATAAAACATTAGATGCATTACAACATTATTTTATCAATGTCACATAAATTGGGACAAATGGAGTAACATATATTATTTGAAAATTATGTAGAAAGTATCATAAATCAAAATAATTAACAGCTTAAAATATCAGAAAACTATCTAAAAAGTTGGGCTGACTCTCCAAATTCCATCACTGCCACATAAATTGGGACATAGAGAGTAACATATGTTATCTAAAAATTATGTAAAAATATAATAAATCACAATAATTAACAACTTGAAATATTTAAAAATCATACAAAAAAATTAATTAATTCTCCAAATTTCATCTGTGTCACATAAATTGAAACAAAAAAGGTAACATATATTGGGCCCGTGCTGGCACGGGTTTCAATATCTAGTATATTATAAAGAGGATATTTAACCATGAATCCACAAAACACTTGCAAGCTATCATCACTTTACATAGAATAATAGTACCAATGTTTCGAATCCTTTAAAATTATGTTGTTTAGGTCCTTTAGGAAACATTGACATTTCTGAGAGATATGTTTCCTTTATCTGCATCTCTTAGAATATAAGTAATATTCTTTTATAAAAACTATCAGCACAGTGTAAACATGCATCTTTAATCCATAACCATCATGATAAAAACTATTTTCTTTCCGAAAATTCATTCTCTTTCTATTAGTATCGTCACATATCATGACTCTTCTCCAATACAACAGTAATGCCAGTTCTAAGAAGATTAATGGTGTCTTCTTCTTTGTTCTGTCACTATGCGTACGGTTGTGACTGAAAAGGGAACCAAAAAACAATAACTAAATGAAGAAAGGAATGATAAAACAAATTTGAGAAAGTGGTTCTTAGCCAGATAGAGGTGTCGTAGTCGAGTAAAAGATCATATGACTTTAAGTAGGCGTTTGACCATGAAAACCAAAAACATATGTGACTTTATTTGGAATTTTTGAAGTTGGAGTTGGAGTTGTGTTTGGCCATATTATTTGGAGTTAATATTTAGAATTCAAATGTATTTTTAAAATAAAATAAATCAAAAAAATATTTTTTGAACATGCAATATAATTTAAATGGGGTTATTTTATGAAAATAAAAAATTTAGAATTTTTTTGAAAAAAATAAAAATAAAAAAGTGAAAAAAGTGAAATCAAATAAAGTGGAAACACCTCTTGAGGTGTTTTTCAAAATCCCAAATATAACTTCAAGTTGTATTTGGTGTTTTTATGGCCAAACAAGGATTCCAAAATAAAATGAATAAATATTCCGGAATAAAGTGAATAATATTCATGGCCAAACGGGTCCTAAATAGGGGACTTTAGGTAAGGGAAGGTGAAAAGAATCACATTATTAGAGATTTTTGAGCCCAAAAAATAAAAACAAAAATAAAAAGATCCATCAATTTCCTACTTAATTGTCCTAACCTTTGGTCTTCATCAATTCCTTCACTAGCTAAAGATCTTAAATAGGGATGGAAAATTTTTAGTTGTCGTAGATTTGTATGGGAAAGAATTGGAGAAGCCAATAGGCTTATCATAATTATGAGTGTTCTTATATTTTTGTGCAAAACTTGTACACAATATATAGTTAGTATGCTTTTTCAAAGGGTTTAAAAGGTACACTTTGGTAATTCAATTCAACCTTATCATTTTTGCTGTGATGTTCATGAACGGTTCAGAATATTACAAAGATTTTCATCTTTGGAAAACTTGAGGTCTTCCCACTTTTAGTATAATAATATTTATAATATAATATGATGTGATGTGTCTGTACTAGTAAATATATATACTCAAATTTTGAAACTATTGGACTGGGTGACGTATGAATGAGCTTTACGACAGCTGTTTCATTTATTTTTGTGTCACTGGTAGCTCGTAGTTCAATGTACACAGTGAAAGGAAAGACCCTTTCATCTATGTGCTTCCTTCTATAATTTCTGATAGTCATTTGCTGTGCTTAGTGGGGATTTTATATGATTATTTCAAGTTAATACTTGAACGGCTTACTACTTTCTATTTTTGTTAGCTCAAATCGATGTAACCTTCTTAAAGTTGAAACTTTTTCCTTCTGTTGTTCATGTATATGTACTATTTGCCTTCAAACTTGAACGTCACTTTCCGGAAAAAAAACTTGTCTACTCAAGTCATCAAAGTGATAGATGGTGAATGCATTATTCACTTTTCCTTTTTGAGTGGTTTAATGAAAAGCTTTTTTTATTTATAATTTTCTGTTGAAAAATTCGACATTCCTTGCCCTCGGAGAGCACTTTTTCATGCTAGGTCATCAACATTTCCTTTTTTTCCCCTTTGTTTGATCTCAGGAATGATTGGATCCCCCTCCTTCTCGATTAGAGTCCTCTTAGCCATAGGCTTTTCTTGCTCGCCGGTAACTCCTTTATTCTTTCATTTTCGGTATGGCTACTAACGATTAAGTTAAAAAAAGAAAGTGGAAGGTTTTTCTTTTCTCGTGGGGTGGTAATGTTCCCAAATAGGCTGATGAAGAGGAGTACTACTGAATATACCTCCTCCAGTCGAATCACATCATTTCCCTTTGTCCTTGGATTGGTTACAACATATCTTGGCTTCTTTACGGAGTTTGCCCATTTTGGGAATAAACAACGCAATAGATCCATTAATAATAAACACGTGCCAGTACATAGCTATACAAGTCTAGCATGGTTGCATTAGCAGCTTTCTGGAAACATGTTCTCTTTTGTAGTGTTTCATTGTAATGATCTTTATTTGTTTTACTTACCCCAGAAATAACAATGCAAATTGCCTCTTTTGACAGAAAGACGAGTCTTGCCAAGCTTGTGGAGGAGATGATAATCTTTTGTACTGTGAAACGTGCAACTATGCTTACCACCCTAAGTGCTTAGTTCCTCCAATAAAGGCTCCTCTTCCAAGCAGCTGGAGGTGCCCTGAATGTGTATGTACCCATCCTCCTGTCAAATTTATATATTTAAACATGGAATTCTGATATTGTCAGTTCCCTTCCCTCCCACCTAGATTTACTCCAGATAATATTGCCATTTTTCTGTAGGTGAGTCCCCTGAATGATATTGACAAGATATTGGACTGTGAAATGCGCCCTACTGTTGCTGATGATAAGGATGCTTCCAAGCTAGGGTCGAAGCAAGTATTTGTTAAACAGTACCTTGTTAAGTGGAAAGGATTGTCTTATCTTCACTGCACATGGTATTTATTTTTAACTACTACTTTATTTGCTCTAGATTCTCTTTACACCTATGACAGTTTTATGGCAACTAAGATCGTCTTGTAGTGCTTATAGCTGTCTTCTATGCTCCACCATTGTGCTTGTTTGTGTAAATGATCAGTTTAATATGTTATGCGCTTTAACTATTGCAGGGTGCCAGAGAAAGAGTTTGTAAAAGCTTACAAAGCATACCCCCGTTTGAAGACTAAAGTGAATAACTTCCATCGCCAAATGTCATCAATGACTAACTCTGAAGATGAATACGTCGCTATCCGACCTGAGTGGACTACAGTTGATCGAATTCTTGCTCGCAGGTGCTTTTAAAGAACTGACTTGTAGATATTCAGTTGAGATGCTTTATTACAAGGGGGTTGGGCGGGGGGGGGGGGAGTTCAGCTGTTAAGCTGTCCTCAAAATTTTCTGTTCAATGCTTTTCTTTTGCTTCCAAAATGTTTTAGTTACTTCCCCTTAAATGCATGCAAAACTGATAATATTAGTTTGAGTTGTTATGCTTAGCTTAAGGTTGAGCGTTGATTTAATTGTTAAGTGGAAATCATTGTTGGGAAGGAAGCTCCACGTGAACAGTTGAAACGTTCATGAGCTGTGGATGGTAGTGGTGTAGTACCAAGATGGTACAGGATACAAAAGTCCAGCCACCACCACTGCCACGACAAAACTACAAATCTCCAATCTCTTCTAAGAAGTTCATGTATTGCTCCATATTTTTAATGACACTGCTTTTACTCCAAAAATACAAATTCAAAAGACAACAATTTTTAATCTTGGATAATTGTTGCCTTTTCCCTTCAAAGTAGATCTTATTCCTTTCTGGCCAAATTGTCCATAAGATGCAAAGCGGAATCGTTCAACGTACTGCTTGTTTACTTTTTGCCATTTTCAATAATGCCATGTCTCCAACAAGCTCCTAATATTGGGAGGCATTACCCATTTGATACCATACATATTTAGAAAGAGTTCCCAGCATTGTTTGCCAAAAGTGAGCACTTTTGGTCTCCATCAAATATTTAAAAAACTCTGTCGGTTAGATTTGATGGCAACTATGGAAAAAAGGTTTTAGTGGGAACTCACATTTGGAGGCAGGGGCAGAGCTATGTGGAGGTGAACCCCCTTTGTCGAAAAATTCCACTGTATATGTAAGGTCAAATTTTGATTTTATGAGTACATGTATTAAAATGAACCCCCTAGAAACCAATGAGAAGCTTAGCTCAGTGGCTAAGGGGGTTCAAGAATTGCCCAAGGTCGTGTGTTCAAGTCTACACGAGTAGCAAGTTTTTTTACCTTTTTTAATGCTTTCCTAGCAAAGGCTGAGACAGGTCATGGGCTTAATTTTTGGGCTTGAATCTTTGTTTTTCTTCTTTTTATTGTTTTTCTTTTTTCATGGCATTTTTCCTTTTTAATTTGTCTTTGTTCAAATTTATTAGACACATTCTTTTTTATTTTGTCTTTTATTTTTCTATTTAGCTCATTTTATTTCTACGTAACTCTCTTTTCATGTAGTAACTCGAAAGAAACTCTTTTGAAATGATGAATTGTTATTAAATTTGAAATTGAGATAGAAAAAATATTTTTTTTAAAACATAAAGTAAATTAATTTTATCGAATGAAGAAATTTAAAAATCGTGAATATTCTTTTAACAATATCAATTTAATTGAATTTTCTTTTTTTGATTTCATGGCATTTCTTTTCTATTTTTTTCAATTCTATTTTAAAGAGATGGAAACTAAACTTGTTTGATTTATTCATCCTTTATTTTATTTTTTATAAATGATGATTAACCTAGTAAATTGAACTAAATGAACTAAAAAAATTGGCGACGCCATTTATTTATCTTCTTAATATGTATTATAATATTAGTAACTCAATCCTTACACACTTTCTCAGATTATCCGCTGGCGAAATCACCCCTCGCTTCCAACCAAACAAAGAAACTTACCTTTCTGGGCACCCTGGACCCAGATAGAACAAGGAAATACAATTTCCTCTCTCCTCATCGCTGCTTCTCTCCATCTCCATGCATCTGGAGTAGTCTGCACTGTACTCTGCCTATACAAAAGCTCGATCAGATTGTGGAATTCCCCTATCTTCCGTAGGTCCTTCCTGAATCTCTAAGTCCCGGTGAACTCCCCCCTCATTAACCATGCGAATCTATTGTACCATCATCTCTTTTTGGCACAAAACACTAAAGATATTGGGAAAAACTTCCTTTAACTTCTCTTCTCCAACCCATTTGTGTTCCCAGAAGCTAATTCTACTTCAATCCTAACCCTAAAAGATAAGTTTCCGTTGAATTCTTCCCAACCCTTCATAATGCCCCTCCTTAAGCCGCACGCAAACGGTAAAGTGATATTTCTAGTCCTCCATCCCCTCGCCATAACACCATATTTTTCACCCGTCACCCTCCTCCATAGTGCGTCCTCTTCTACCCCAAATCTCCACAACCACTTACCTAGTAGAGCACTATTGAATGTCTGAAGGTCTCTCACTCCAAGACCTCCCCACTCCTTTGGAGGTGTCACATCTCTCCAATCACTGGATGAAACTTTTTTGCCCCCTCCGTTGAATCCCATAGGAAATTTTGCTGGAGTTGCTCCAATCTATCTGTAACAACGCCAGGAGCTTGTAGAATAGACATGAAGTATGTAGGAATAATCGACAAGGTGCTTTCTATCAAAATCTCCTTCCCCCCTTTAGACAGGTACCTCTTTTGCCATCCTGCTAGCCGCTTCTTTACTCTCTCAACCACTGGATTCCGCACTACAATATCCTTGTTTGAGGCATCCAACAGAAGCCCCAGGTAGGTGGTATGTAAGCTACCCACCTTGCAACCCAAAACCTTTATGATCTCTCCAATGTGGTCTACCACTCCTATGGGAGAAATCTCACATTTCCTGAGGTCTATTTTGAGATCGGAGACAACCTGAAACCAAATGAGAATTTGCCTCAAGTACAAAATCTGGGAAACCTCTGCATCTTAAAACGCCAGCGTATCATCAACAAATAATAGGTGTGTCGCCATCACACTACTTTACCCTCTAACCAAAACAGAGAAACCCCTCAAAAGTCCTCCAACGACCGCGTATCCTTCATTTTGCTAAGCCATATCATTACCAAAATAAATAACATGGGAGATAGGGGGTCTCCCTGTCTCAAACCCCTCGAGCTCCCAAAGAAACTGCATGGACTCCCATTCACCAAGACAGAGAATCTGGCGGATGAGATACAAAAATTGATCCACTTGCTCTATTTGTCCCCAAAGCCCATCTTCAACACAATGAAATCCAAAAATTCCCAATTCACATGGTCGTAAGCTTTCTCTAGATCCACTTTACATAATATTCCCAGCTGGCCCATCTTCCCTCTCGAGTCCACTACTTCATTTTGCTGCTAGAGCTGCATCCCATATCTGTCTTCCCTCCTTGAACACATTTTGGGAAGTGGACGTCGTCTCATTCAACACCTTCTTTAGTCTATTAAAGCACCTTAGATATAATCTAATGAATATAAGATTATATGGACATCTCGGTGCAAAGCACTTGGGCTAAAAACAATGAATGGATAGGGTGAGCTTCAACTATTCTATAATTATAGTTTTGGATTCATTAGATAGGGTGATATTGCAGAAGGTTTAACAGGGAAAAAAGGAAAAAAGAAAGGATTTTCGTTACTAGACATATGAGTAAAAGAACCCGAGCCAAGAATCCATGGCCCAAATGAAGAAGATTGTGTGACACAGACAAACAAGTTACTAGATTGAGTTGTGCAAGCTCTAGATGCGGATAATGCGATCTAGTTCTGAAGATAGTCCAGATAATCATCTCTAATCAGGGTAGCATAATGAGACGTTTGATCCTTTGATTCCGATGAAGATAGATTCCAGCTCTATTAGTTGTGAACCACCATAATTCTTTTGTGCAGTGTTTTGAAAAGCGAGAGGCGGAAAAAAGCGACGGGCTCGCTTCACAGAAGCGAGAAGCGTGAAACGAAGCGCACACTTTTTTCCATTAAAGCGCTATTTAGTACAGAATTTAAAAATATTACATATGCATAAATAAATAGCCAAGAACTCAATAGATAACACAATCTTTCAATTCTTAAAATAAAAGGACAATAGATAGTCATAACAAGCATCCAAGCAAACCGCTAAAGTACTAAAAATCAGTCTCGCGTCTTAATCAACCAACACAAATAGAGAATCAGAAACCAACAATCAGATAGAAGTTTAGAACTTCTATTCTACATCCTACTCCTCTAGAGAAAACAAAATAGTGAAAACATATATCAGAACACATACAGGTACAACAACAAAAAAAATTAAAAAGAAGAAAACAGAGCTGGAGACAGAAAAGAAGAAGAGAAACAGAGAAGAAGAAGAGGAAGAGAAAAAAAACAAACAGAACAAGTCGCGAACCTGTAGCCGAACGGAGAAAAAGAAGAAGAAGAAGAGAAATAGAGAAGAAGAAGAGAGAAATAGAGAAGAAGAAGAAGAAGTCGCGTACTGTAGCCGCAACAGCTCCACAGTCGAACAAGTCGTTTAAAAGTTTTAATTAGAATAAACCAAATAAACCAATCAAACCCTAAAAATAAAAAAAACTTAAATAGCGCTTAAGCGCGCTTTTCCTCGCCTTTTCTGCTTCATCGCTTCTCGCTTTTGGGCATGAAGCGTGCGCTTTTTTCACGCCCCATCGCTTCAGGTTACAAAAGCGAGCCTCTGGCGCTTCGCTTCGCTTCTCGCTTAAAGCGAGCGCTTCAGCGCTTTCCACAACACTGCTTTTGTGGTAATAAGAAGAAAAAGAAAAAGAAAACGAAATTGTTTTTCGGAAAGAAAATACTATTTTTTAATTTATCTTTTAACTGTAAAGAGCAAGTGAAGGAACTTTAAGACGAGAGAAAAAATGTTGTTACAGTAGGGACTCAAACCCTTGGCTATGATACCAGGTAAAGAATGAGAAAAGAAAAAATATTTGGGAATGAATGCTTGATTATTCCCTCAAGCTAATTTGCTCGGACCCTCCAAAAATGTTGCCGTACCTTTGTCGGATCCTTCAAAAATACATTATTTTTGGAGGATTCAACACGTACCCATCGACATTTTTGAATAGTCCGAGCAACATAGCTCTCAAGCATGTTGGGTTTAAATAGTGTTTAGAAGTGATCCTAAAAAGGAAAGGAAAGGAAAGTAATTCATATTCCTAATTATAAAATTATAATGATTCTAGTGTCTTTGGAACGAAAATAAGGTAAAAAACTTTTTGGCCAAAAAAGTCATTTAAGTTTTGTTATTTCCCCATATTTACAAGAATATGCTCTTGCCATATGACCTTTATTAAGAAATATGATTGTGTTAATAAAGCAATCATATACATGTCAGTGCCCACATGGGGGCCATTATGCGGCATGTTAGTGTAGCAATAGATTGTGAAAGTACCTATTGGTTGAATTTTTTATCCCTTAAATTGTTCATTTTATTAAGTTGTAATATTTTGGGCCTACAAATGAAGTACAAGTTTCAGGTTAATTTGTATTGAGTAATATGCTGTTGTTCTTAGGGGAGATGGTGAAGAGAAAGAGTATCTTGTAAAGTGGAAGGAACTTGCATATGATGAGTGTTACTGGGAATTTGAATCAGACATTTCTTCTTTTCAGCACGAAATTGAAAGATATCATATAGTTCAGTCTAGACATAAAAAATCTTCAAGTAAACAAAAGGGAAGGCCTTTAGAGACAAGCGAATCTAACAAGAAAGCCAAAGAATTTCAACAGTATGAAAGCAGTCCTAAATTTCTTTCTGGAGGTATATATGATATCAGTTTTAATTAGTCTATGTATGTTATTGTATTCATCTAGTGAAGTTCCTTAATCTTCATCTGTGGTTGAAATAAAGGATCACTGCATCCATACCAGCTTGAAGGGCTGAATTTCCTGCGTTTTGCTTGGTCCAAACAGACGCATGTCATACTGGCTGATGAAATGGGGCTAGGTAAGATTTATTTTGTTCTTCCACTGCTTCTAGTTTTTTCTTCTAGTCTTTTTTCTCATTTGCTTTATCCTATACAACTGTTGCATGGTCCTTTTCTGAATTATTTTTCTCTGTTGTCCTTATTGCATATAGTTTCTTCTGCAATACTGGTAGTTTTTTCTTGCTGATGCATTTTCAAGCTTGCAGGCAAAACAATACAGAGTATTGCACTTTTAGCCTCTCTTTTTGAAGAGAATGTCTCTCCACATTTAGTAGTAGCACCTCTTTCGACATTGAGAAATTGGGAGCGTGAGTTTGCCACTTGGGCTCCTCAAATGAATGTGGTAAGTTTGAGGTGATTTATTTCCTAATATGAATAGCAGAATAATAATTTACTAAGATGAATAGCAGATGATTCTTTTCCTGAAGAGAATTGACCTCTGTAGGTTATGTATGTGGGAGGTGCACAAGCTCGTGCTATTATTAGAGAATATGAACTTTTCTTCCCCAAAAATCTTAAGAAGACCAAGAAAAAGAAATCTGGTCAAATTGTTGGTGAAAGCAAGCAAGATAGGATAAAATTTGATGTCCTCCTTACTTCATATGAAATGATCAACATGGATAGTGCCTCTCTGAAGCCAATAAAGTGGGAGTGCATGGTAATTGCCTTCGAGATCCTTAGTTGTGCCATTAGCTTTTGTTATTCTTTTTGCCTCTAAAAGATGCTTGGCATCTGCATTTAGATTGTTGATGAAGGTCATCGTCTCAAGAACAAGGATTCCAAGTTGTTTTCATCTTTGAAGCAGTACTCTAGTAGGCATCGTGTTCTATTGACTGGAACTCCTCTTCAGGTTTGTTGCAATAGGTTGCTTTCTATGCACCTGGTAGTTCTCCCATTTTTTTTTTTGATGAAGGTAACAGTTATATAGATATTAACAGGTGTACTACACAAATTGTGTAGTACCATTTCATGTTTGCATGTCTAGTTACATAGAATAATAGGGGGTATACCTGTGTATTTATCCTGATGTTGCATCTGCCATACTAAAATAGTTGGTACTAAATACAATCCCGTCTTTCTTTGATGTTTCTTTTACCAGTCATTCTACTTCTATGGTTATAGTTTCCCCCCTTCTTTTGAATACTAGTTTTAGAGTATGTGCTTTGTACGTGTAGCCTAGCGATTTATCAAATTTATATTTAAGAGTATTTTTTTCAGTATAATGCAACTCAAAGACATCTGTTTTAACTTATAAATAAAAAATCAAAGCTTACAAAAAGAACAAATTCTAGTGAAAAAAGGATTACCGACTTTATATCTTTTAATTTCATATGTACTCTCTTTCAATTATTATTTTCTATTAAATGATCAAACTATACAAAATCAAATCGGTTATACTTCTATAACACATAATGAAGACTCTTAATCCTAATATAGTTTTTATTTTTTCAGTTTTGATAACGAAAATAAAACTTTTGATGCTACATTTTCAAATAAGGAAGGTTTTATGAATACATAAAATTTAGCTGAATATCTAAAAGTCCTATATATTAGGAAGTAATTCAAGCAAACTCATTTTAAAGGGTAAAAGTTTGATCTAATATTTCAGTTAAAAGTTTTGTATTTCAGATGCCTTGTGGTGATTTTTGATGACTTATGTGTTAATATCCTATAACAATGTTTTTATCTTTATGTCCTAATACTGAAAGTAAGACAATTTTTTTTATCATGGTTCTTCAAAGATTTGTAATAGCACAAATTGAAAAGATAAATCTTTCGGTCTTTTAGATATTTTGAAATGAAGTGGTCGGCCCGATGACTCCTTAAAATAATTGATAAGTGACTGAAGAAAGTCTAAAAAAATGTTCACCACAAAGTACAACTTTGCGTAATATGGTTGTAGCTTAATTTATTTTTCAAAAGATATAAAAGTAACATGAAAAAATTACAGTTATATTATATTGTTTGAAATTTAATAATTTATGTAGTATAAATCTTAATTGGACATACATGTACAGTGGGCAAAGTCAATTCTAACTGTTTTAAATTTTACATTAAAGCCCTTTTTTTGGTCAGTGGGAACTTTGTGGTGATTTTAAGATCACCAGATTTGTGGGAGAAAGAAAGGGCAGCAAGAAGAACTAGTGACATGTTGAACTTCTCTAGATGCATTGAGGTATTGAGTTTAATATATATATCCACCTTTAGTAGGAGGATGTTATAAACAGTGTTTTGCATACTATGACAACTAATATTGTGTCCTTATCCACTATGCATTGCAAAAAAGGCAGCCCAGTGCACTAAGCTCCCTCTATGCGCGGGGTTCGGGGAAGGGCCGGACCACAAGGGTCTATTGTACGCAGCCTTACCCTGCATTTCTATAAGAAATAATAAAAGATCTCTTATGACGAGGGAACAAAGAAAGTAAGTCCTTCAACTTGGTCAATTGGACCAATCTTATTTCAAAGAAGGAAAACGGTGGACTGAGCATCAAGAATCTAAAAGTGCATAACATAGTCCTTTTGATGAAGTGGTTTTGGAGATTAATGTTGAAATTGATGCCTTGTGGAGAAATGTGATCTCGACAAAGTGTGGGATGAATGATGTACAAATGAAGGATCTCCTCCAATGGGGATTGGAATCTTGAGATGTATCAGAACTTTATAATCAAGGTTTTTCTAGATCATTGGCTATAAAGTAGGCAATGACCAGCAAATTGTATTCTGGCAAAAATTGGCTTGCGACTTGCCACTTAGAGATCAGTTTCCCTCCCTGTACAGCCTGGCATAAGAGACTAAGCTTACACTTGCAAGCAACAGAGAAGGAAATGTGTGGGGAGAGTAAGTTGAGGATCACTTCTTACATTTTATGGAATCTCCTGCCAGAGAAACGACTTCAACAGATTCGTGTGATACAAACAGGGGAAATGCATTGGAATTTGAGATCAAGAAGGAATCTTCAAGATTGGGAGATGGGTGAATTTCAAAACCTGGTTGATCTACTGTACAGGCAGAGTGCATAATATGATACTTTTGACTTGGAGATGGAGGGAGGATAGGGCGATATGTTCACTGGTTAATCATATTGCCGGAGTTTGTTGGAGAGGGAAGAACTGAGTTTCCTACATCGTTCTATTTGGATGTCCAGGGTGCCAAGAAAGTGTGTTTCTTTGCGTGGCTGGCAGTAAGGGGAGTGATTTTGACAACGGAGAATCTAAGTAAGAGGCGGATTACATATGTTAATTGGTGCTTCATGTGCAAATGTTCGAGTGAAGATGCAGACCATCTCTTGGTGCATTGTCAGGTGACTGCGCGGTTGTGGTCGTTGGTTCTAAATTGGTTCCGAATACAATGAGGTAATGCTGGGAACAGTGAATGAGGTATTGCATTGTTGGGCCTTCAGAAGGAGAAAGAGAAAACTGAGGGCAATGAAGTTGCTCCGTTAGCCATTATGTGGGTCCTATGGAAAGAGAGGAATTGGAGGGTGTTAAGAATTAGTTTTGTAAAATTGCAAAATAGTCTTTTAATTCTGGTTTCCTTTTGGTGTACCCATATGAAGTCCTTTTCGTGTATAGATGATTGCATTATTTTTATAGAAAATTATATTCTGGTATAGGATATCTACTTTTTTGATATATGGCTTGTATATGAGTTTTTTCCCTTCATTAATTAATTATTATATTATCAAAAAAAGAAATGTTTGGATATTATTTTTAGAAGAAACCTTAAAGATTGGGAGTTTGACAGGGTTGTAGAGTTTTTTTATGTGCCATCTTCAACAATAGAGAAGATCAAGTAGTAAGGTCGACTGGCAGCTTCTTTGAGAAAAATCATTCAACCATATTCTTTTAACAACTATGAATCAGACTAAGAGTCTGTTTGGATTTGCTTAAAAAAAATAGCTTTTAAGCAATGTGATTAAAAGCTGAAAATAAGTGCTTATAAATAAGTAGATAAGTGTTTGGATAAAAAGTGTTGAAATTGAAAAAAAAGCTGTTAATGTGTTTGGTAAACAAGTGCTGTTAAGCACTTTTTTGTTATTGGAGAAGGGGAAAATGGAGAAGCGGGATGAGATTGAAAGAAAAGAGAGTACTTTCATTTATTTTAGGGCTGAAAAGTGAGGGTAGTGTTGAAATTTGGGAAAATTATAAGGGATAAAAGGGTATATGTATTGGTCAAACTTAAAAAGAATTTAAGCTAAAAGCAAAAAGCTGGGGGGTTCCAGCTTTTAGCTTTTAGCTTTTTTTAATCAGTTTTTAGCTTTTTTAATAGTTTTTCTGTTTTACCAAACACTCAATTAATCTAAAAAAGAGATTAAAATCTGGTTTGACCATATTAAAATCTTATCCAAACAGGCTCAGCAGCATCCCTGGAAACAAATTTGGTACTCCAAAGCACCTGTCAAAGTAATGTGCTTTGAGTAGTTTGTCATCAAGGAAGCTTGTCTAACCCATGAGAAGCTATAAAGGAGAGGTATACGACTAGTGAACACTTAGCAGATGCTTCTTATGTGAGAAAAATTGAGAAAGCAATATCCACCTATCCATCATTGTTCTGTTACTGTGCAAGTTTGGCGCATGTTCCTGAACTCCTGGGAGTGAAATGGGTTATGCGAAGGTCCACGATAGATCTATTGCTAAGCTGGGACCCAAACATTTATTGAAAGCATGGAACACCATTCCTGCAGGCATCTGGTGGAGTATTTAGAAGTAGAGAACTAGAAGATGTTTTGAAAGACAAAACAGCTAAATTTGGAAAATCAAACCGGATTGTATTTTTGGTTTCTTTTGGCGTAAAATGGATTTAGTTGAGGATGCTGAAACCTTGTTACAGTTCGTAGAATCTTTTGTCTAGACAACCAATGCTTACCTTCTTTTGCTATTTCTTGGATGTAATCACATCACTTTCTTAGTGCTGGTTTTGACATCAATGATACCTACCATTTCACAAGAAAATAAAGGCAACTTAAAAAACTACAATGTCTTAATACTCTACCTCTTAGTTTGCCAAGTTTGAGACTACTGAGTGCTCATTTACCTGCTCCTGATTGGTTGCATATCTTCTAATCTACAACTCTTCCGCAACAAATTGCTTTCCATTTTGTGGATTTTTAGCTACATACTTTACCAGCTTCTTTCTCTTATCATGTTGTCCTTGTCCTTCTTTTCTATTCTTTTGGGGTGTGAAAGTGGGCTAGTGGTGGTGATTGATGTCAGTATGTTTTGCTTCTGCCATATATCTAAAAAAGTTTACACACTTTCAACACGTATTTCTGTAATAATTATTTTCTTCAAATAGACAAGAATGAGTTTTTTTTTGACATGCAAAAATTGATTTGCATAAGGGCACCTCTTTTTTCCTTTCTTTCTGTTGGTTTTAGTAATTATTCTTTCTATGCATTTCAGAACAATCTGGATGAACTTTTCATGCTGATGCACTTCCTTGATGCTGGGAAGGTCAGTCCCACAACATGTTTCTGACGAAACCTACAGACTTATTTACTTGTTATCATGTGAAGCTTCATGAGACCTAATGTCAAATGCAGTTCGTAAGCTTGGAGGAATTCCAGCAGGAGTTTGAGGACATTAGTCAGGAGGAACAGGTTTCAAGACTTCATAAAATGCTGGCACCTCATCTGCTCAGAAGTACGATTCTGAAACTTTTTCCTGTGTTTGTCATTGAATATTTGTTAGTTCGATGATTTCTATTGGTGAAATGTATATCTTATCAGCTTTTACTTGGTCCTGTTTGTCATAATTTCCTTTATTGATTTCTTAATGTCATCCTAGCTATATCCTTGTAAAAGCCTTTCCAAATTGTAATATAGATACTGTAGTAACATGAAGCTTTTCATTGTAAACACAAACTTCTGGTGTTTGTCTTTTCTGTAAACTATGCATTATCGTGTTAATCCTCCCAGGGGGAAGAGTTCTTGATAGAATAAGCATTTCCAATTTGTAATTATTCAACTAGGAAATGTCAAACTTCTCTTTTATTATGTCATTAGAAACTCTAATTTGGTAGAGCTTTTGCCTCCTCCCAAATCATCTGCCTATATTCAGATGACTGGAGTAGCACTTTCTCTTGATCAATTTTATTGGTCCAATGTACACAACTGATTGGGACGATAGGATTGAGCTTCTTATAATTCACATATGTTTTCAACAAAACTGAGTGAACTTGTGAAGCAAAAAGTAATTCCAGCACGTAAATTCTTTGTAGGTGTTGGCCATAGAAATCAAATATTTTTCACTTTATTTGAAATTTTTGAAGTTAGAGTTGAAGATGGAGTCGTGTTTAGTTATAATTCTTACGAAGGAGGGAAGAGAGCATTTTATTTGGAATTATGAAGATGGAGTTGGAAAACAGGTTATAAGTTGTTTTTCAAATTTGGAATCCAACTTCAAGTTGAATTTGAAATTTTCATGACCAAACACTGTTTTCAATGAAGTGAAAATTATTCTGGAGAAAAGTAATAATTTTTATGAGCAAATGGGTCCTTAGCGTAGCTCAGTTTATTTTTGAAAAGATTCATGAGGTAGTGTGGTGTTCCGAGAAACAAGAATTTGGGTGACTTAAATCTATTTAAACTATTCTCTGTTGCGTGTTTGATATTTCAGGACTCAAGAAAGATGTCATGACAGAGCTGCCTCCTAAAAAGGAACTCATTTTACGCGTGGAGTTGAGTAGCAAACAGAAAGAATATTACAAAGCTATTCTGACGCGTAACTTCCAGATACTGACTCGCAAGGGAGGTGCTCAGGTGGGCCACTTTCTTGTCTGAGATACCTTTATGCTACAATAGGAATTCTGACCTCGCTGGATATTTTGTATCAGATTTCGCTTATCAATGTGGTGATGGAGCTGCGCAAACTTTGCTGTCATCCATTTATGTTAGAAGGTGTTGAGCCAGAGGACACTAATGAGTTTACCAAGTATGTCATGTTTCTTGATAGTCAACTATATGATTGTTAATACTTGTTTCCGAAGATTGAGTTGTTGAGATTTCGTAAGGTATTTTGAATCTGTCCTTTGGTTATGCAAGGTTTTTTAGCCCTCTGTAATTCTATTCGCATTAAAATTCACATGCAATGCTTCAAACGTGGCAGTTTTAAGTCAATTGTTGGTAGAATTATATGTATACTCTTATATTTTTTTTTTGAAACTGGTAACTTTGTATATATGTGAGAATCAGAATCTTACAAAAGTTGTAGTACCATCCTATTTACAAAGTACTACCTACATCTATGATCCTATGTCTATAATGAGTCTAAAACATCAATAATAGATACACGATTATTAGAAAGTAACTGGTTACACCAAAAACACAGTAGCAAGATGCAATTAAGCTTAATCTGTTGCATACTGTTCTCTATGCTCTCAAAACACCTAGAATTCCTCTCTTTCCATATTGTCCACCAAATGCTTGCCGGGACAATCCTCCACCTGCCTCGAGTCTTGGCCAGCAACCCAGCATGTTCCCAGCTTGTTAAGGCCTCTGTAATCTTCCCAGGCATGCACCATGCTACTCCTCTAAGGTTCAAAAACAATCTCCATAGTTGTGCTGTGATTCTACAATGTAAGAATAGATGATTCACAGTCTCTGCCTGCTCCCCACCAAGAAACACCTGGGACTTAAAATTATCCCCCTTTTCATTAGGTTCTCTTGAGTAAGCACTTCCTCCTTTGCCAAAAGCCATACAAAGCATGCCACTTTATATGGTATTTTGGTTTTCCAGATGTTCTTCCAGGGCCAATTGCTTGGCTGCTGGTTGTGATTGTTCATTTTCCTGTAAGCTTTGTTCACTTTGTATGTGCCTTTCTCATTCCCTGCCACCATAGTTCATCTTCACCTACTCCTAATCCACTGAACTACTCAATCTTGTTTATGAAATCTGCCATTCTTGGAATTTCCCAATCATTGAGTTGCCTTCTAAAGTTGAATCTCCATCCCTCTGTTGTCCATAATTCTGCTATGGTGCTCTGTTGGTGAAGTACTAAGGAGTAGATATCTGGGAATAGTCTTTCTAAGTTTCATTCTTCATGCCATACATCTGTCCAGAACCTGGTTTTAGCCCCATTGTTCACCTTGATCTTAAAGAAACACTTAAGTTCAGTCCAGAGATCTCTGATGGATCTCCATAAGTTAACTCCATAGGGAGTTGTAACTTACTTAGTCATCCACCTGTCTTCCTCCTCATACTTAGCTTCTATAACTCTCCCCCACAAAGTCTCTTTGTCATTAGCATACTTCCATAGCCATTTCATTTTGCATGCCTTACTGTGAGTATCCAGATTCTTGATCCCCAAACCCCTAAACTTTTTATCAATTATCAGTGATTTCCACTTGACCAAGTGGTAGCTTTTCTTTTCTTTATTTCCTTGCCACAAAAACTTCTTCTTGATTTTGTCCAGCCTACTAATGACACCTGCTGGTATAGGGAATAGGGACATCATATAAGTTGGCAAGGAGTCTAACACAGAGTTGATGAGAGTTAATCTACCCCCTAGTGACAAGTACTGTCTTTTCCACCTTGCTAGTTTCTTCTCACATTTCTCAATCACACTATTCCAGATTTCCTTAGACTTTGATTTTGCTCCTAAAGGCATACCCAAATACACTGTTGGCAGACTACCAATCTGTTTGTGACCTCATTGATAGGATATAGGAAGCTCTTTCCCCAGTTGATGTGCAGTCCAGATATCCCTTCAAAAAGAATCAACATCAACCTCAAAATTTGAATTGGTCTTCTTCTGCATACTGCAGATGAGTCACCTCCAGGTTGTCCCTTCCTTCTCTTGCCACATTGAAACCTCTTAGCCACCCATTCATATTTGCTGTTTTGACTATGCTATTGAGACCTTCCATTGCTAGTAAGAATAAAAATGGTGACAAACGGTCACCTTGTCTTAGACCCTTCTGTGCCCAGAAGAACCCTGCTGGGGAGCCATTGATAATCACTGAAAAACTCACGGTGGATATGCAGAATTTTACCAAGTGTATCCACTTCTGTCCGAACCCCATCCTACTCAGCACTGCCAATAGATAGGCCCAATTGACATGGTCATAGGCTTTCTCTATGTCAAGTTTGCAAAGAATTCATGGTTTTCCTTGTTTTTGTCTAGACTCCACTGCTTCATTAGCTACCAAAACTGCATCCATGATTTGCCTTCCTTTGATAAAGGCCATTTGTTGCGAGTCCATCAATTTTGCCATCACTCCTTTTAGCCTCTCTATGAGTACTTTTGAGAAGATTTTGTATATGCTGCCTATCAGACTAATTGGTCTGAAATTCTTCAACTCTTTAGCACCTTTCTTCTTTGGAATGAGTGCTATAAAGGTAGCATTGAAGCTCCGTTCAAACAATTCCTGCTCATGAAAGTTATGGAATGCATCCATGATATCCTGCTTCACCACCTCCCAGCATTTGATAAAAAATCCCATGGTGAAGCCATCAGGCCCTGGTGCCTTGTCTGTAACACACATCTTTAGACATCTCAACACTACGTCTTCCTCAAACCTTGTTTGCAGACTCTCCTTTTCCTTCCTTGATCGAACTGGACAGTTGGGAAAGTGGTAGGCAGGTCTCCATTGAACTGTTTCTGTGTATAGGCTTTGATAAAATTCTATTATCTCCCCTTCAATTCTTGCACTATCTTGAATTATTTCTCCTTGCACACAAAGTTGGTCTATATTGTTATACCTTTTGTGAGCATTGGCAACTTTGTGAAAAAACTTAGTATTTTTGTCTGCCTCCTTCAGCCATAGTGCCCTTGATCTGTCTCCAAACAATTTCTTCTCTCTTAATCAAATCTTCATACTCAAGAAACAATTCAGCTTTGTTTGTTGTCTCCTCTTCTGTAAGTATTCTTACCCCTGAAACTGTCTCAAGAGAAGCCAGTTTTCCTAGCAAGTTCTTCCTCCTTGACCTAAGGTTCCCCTGTTCACTCTTACTCCATTCTTTGAACTTATTCTTTAAAGCTTTCATTTTACAGGCCAGAATGTAATCAGGTCTTCCTTCATAGCTGAAACTATTCCACCAACCTCTGGCTCTGTCTATAAATCCCTCGGTATTTGAAGTATCTTTTCTTTTTATTTCAAGATCCCCCTTGTAGAGCAAAAGGAGTGTGATCAGAAGTAATCCTATGCAAGGGAATTTGTTTCAGATTGTTGAAACTATCATCCCATTCGGCAGAGATTAACATCCTATCAATTCTTCAAGCAGCTTCCTGGATGTTCCCTTTGAACCATGTGTAGTTTGCATCTTCTAATTGCAAGTCTATGAGATTCATATCTTCAATAAAGTCTGAGAACTCTTTCATTCCTTTTGTTCTTCTGATGCAATTCCTTTTCTCTGAAATGTATTTGCATACATTTAAATCCCCACAGACTGCCCATGGCCCTTCCATTAGTCCCCTAACTGACCTTATTTCCTCCCATACTGATCTCCTTTCAATATAGCAATTTGGAGCATAAACTCCTGTAACATGACAACTAAAATTCTGGAGTTGAGCTTCAAACTTGCAAGTGAGAGTGTATGATCCTATTTCTAGAATTTCTCCTTTCCATACCCTGCTATCCCACAACATCAAGAATCCCCCTCTTGTCTCACTAGCCTCCAAACAAGCAGAATTAACCCATCTACATCCCCACAATTGTCTTAACTATTTCTGTCAAGTTCCCCTCCAAGTTTGGTTTCTTGAATGCATATGATGTCCGCATTCCAGCTAACCAACATACTCTTGACTAATCTTCTTTTGTCCCTGCAATTTAAACCCCACATTCCATGAAACTAGTTTAATCTGCATCATACAGATTGTAAATTATTCCTCCCCTTATTCCTTTCCCCACTGCTTTTGAATTTCACATAAAAAGCTACTAAACTCTTCAATTCTTGTGCCCCTTTGAATCTTGTTTTTCTACAAATTGCATCTGACTCCATTCTTCTCGCAATTCTACAACCGTCTACCTATAATAGGAGTTCTAGAGCTTCCTCCTCGTGTCCCTGGAAATCTGCCCCCAGCAATTTGCCTAATTTCAGCATGTTTTGTTGCACCCACATTGAGGTCTCCTTCTCTTTCTCTTTAATCAACAATTGAGGTTGAACACTCGGTGGTTCTGCATCTTCTACCTCCCAGTTCTCCTCTGTTTCTATTGTGGTTTGCACCACAATCTCATTCCTGTCATCTTCCTCTCGAGATACCTCCTCCCTCGAGTTCCCTGATTACATGTTTCTACCAAAATCTGGATAGAGTCTTCTTCCCTAACCTCCTTTCTGATGGCTTCAACACTATGGGATGGAGCCTACATGTCCGCGAACTTTGCATGATGGTGCGGTCAAAGCTCTGTTGAAAGGAGTCGTTGATAGCCTTAGTTATGACTTCTTTTTGACAAACACTTGTCTGAAGTGTTATTTCATTACATATTACTTGGGCTGCAAAATCAGACCCATCTTTGAAGTTAAATGAAGAAGTCTCTTTGGGCTTCTGGATCTGGCCCAATAAATTTGAATCACTTAAGTTCAACATGTACTCCTCACTTGTGTCAGTGGGGCCACTGGTTCCAGCTGTATTGAAAGAGACCCCCATATGGTCTCTGCTTCCCAAATCCCTGATTAGGTGGTATTTCTGGAAATACAGACTTTCACCACAGACAATTCCCCTCTTTGTCTTCTGGGTAAACTCATGGACTGGATAATTACCAGTGTCATCTTCTCCGCCAACTCCGCCAACTCCGCTGCCCAACTCCGGCAGAATTTCAAATATAGGATTGTTTTCGACCCAAATCGAGATGACGAAGGTGATGCCATTGTGAACTATCGAGACTTCATTTGGCACACTTCTCCCGTCGTTAGCCACGAGAATTCTTGCCCACTTCAAATGGTTCCTGATTTCTGTCTCCTCTTCTATGGCTACCCACCCCCCACAAATTTGGCCAATTTCATAGAAGACCTTGTGAGACCAAAGATGTAGGGGAACCTCGTCTGCTCTAATCCATTTCACTTTCTCGATAATGGAGTTCGATGTACATCCTACCGTTGGCGACCACCTTACAAGGTTGAATTTTGTGTTCTTCCAGCTCCATTGACCTTTCAAAACTTGCTCCGCCATGTGTTTGTTGGGAAATTTAAACAAGAATTTATCATCGTACATCTCATATATATTGACCCCAAAGGTGTTTTTCCAGGCTAGGTTTGACCACCTCCTTATATCTGCTAGTGTAGGTTTTTCTTTGCAATCCTGTTCTATATTACCAACCAGGCACCTAGTCAGTAGTCCTTCTCCTCGATGGTCAGATATTTCATCAATTTCTATTCTTCCCTTCTCACTTCTGCTTCGCGGATGGTCTTAGAAGAACATTTACTTTAGCATAGGGATAGTTGATTTCTGTCAATCTTTTAGGGCCTGCAATCTAAGTTGCTCGGACTCTCCAAAAATGTTGCCGCACCCGTGTCGGATCTTTCAAAAATACATTACTTTTGAAGGATCCGACACGCACCCAATGACATTTTTGAAGAGTCCGAGCAACATAGCCTGCAATCTCCGGCCTTTTGGGAGCATTAATGAAATTCTCTATCTTAAATGCAATGTCACACCAACCTGCATTTAAGGCCATTTTCGGTATAATCAAGACTGACCTTCCTCCTCTATTTATTGACAGGATGCTCATAAACCTTCCATACTCATTCTGTTTCCTTGTACTAAAATGCTCAGCATCTTAGAGGCTTCTCTGAGTGTGAAGCAAATCCACTCCATGAACTTGCTGCTTATCGAAGTTCTCCTCATCAGTCTGCGACTCCTTTCTACCCATTCGTACCAGGTTGAGTTTGCGGAAGTCCATCTTGTGATGTCAAATGATTTAAAACCAGCATTGAGGTAAATCCTATTCTTGTCCATTGCAAGAACAGAAAATCACAACCGTACTGGTCTAGAAGAAAAAAAAAGGGGGAATAGCTAGATCAGAAGGAAATAGCTAAAGGAGAGAAAGAAGGAAATAGCTAAAGGAGAGAAAGAAAAGCTGGCTGATTCCGGCAAGCTGCCACCGGAATGAGGTCGAAAGTTGGTCCTTAGGAGAGAGAGTGTTTTTGGGGAATGTGCCGGGGAGCATTTTTGTTTCTAACTTTTCTAGTATGTTGCAAAACACTTCAATACTATTAGGTTTTCAGTGGAAAGATTAGGATTTGGGATAGTGTCTAGAGCCATGAAAGATTTTTGTTATTTATTAATAACTGTCTTCTTATTTGCCTATAACAAGAGTCAGAGTCACAAAGTGGGAAAGATCCTTATATTTTTAGGTAAATTGAAGTTTAATTTCTTACTATTTCTCAAAAAGGGAAATGCCATTGGTGAGCTTAATGATGAAAAAAGTCCACTTAAGCCTTGAAGCTAAGGTGCAAACACACATTGAGTACTTTGTCTCGCTTAGGCGGAGCGTTAGGGTAGGCACCAAATTAATTACTGCAATGCCTGTGAGCTCCATCTTGAAGAGCGAAACATTAAGCAGTAAATATAACTAGCAAAGCAATATATTCCTTGTTAAGGCCAAGTTATGGATGTATATTTAGTGAAAGGAATGAAAAGTAAACAATTTAGTATGATAAAAACAGTCGTTAATGTGTATTAGAAAGTTAAATCTACATCTTTGCATAAAAAATTCGAGATTTAAAATTGTGTTTTTTTTTTTCATGACCAAAAAAAATCCGAGTTTTAAAAATTGTGTTTGAACTTGATTGATATAGTTTTTGCTTCATATATCTTATTTATTGCCGGCTTTTCATTTCCTTGATCCATATAATTATTGTATATGTATAGTTTCTTCCATTTCATTTTATATGTAGGTGTTTGACTAGACATGCAGTTTGGAAAAGAAAGAATTTTGGCACATATCAAAACTTGTGGTTTTAAGCATGCCATGACATTTCTATGGCTATAAGAGCATGCTATTAAGGGTAAAATGAGAAGTTTCAAGTTCAAGTGTTTCCAAATTAACAAAAGTATCAATTTTTTTGAAACAATCTAAAAAGGAAAAGTGCCATTTCATATATACTAAGCTAGCGTTTGGACGTGATTTCATCAAATCATGAGATGAAATCCCAATTCTCAAAAGAACCATGATTTGGGATTCCAAATCACGATTTCAACTTTTTTAAATACGATTTGACCCATAAATTTACATTTTGTAAAAAAAATCCATGATTTTACATTTTGCAAAAAAAAATAGGACTCATGCTTGGCCTGAAGAGAATGTCCGTACCATGTGAAAGGATTATATTAAAGAATAACTAGTTACTATTATTGTTGATTAGCGGATCTTTATAAATTATGTGTACTTGAAAGTTTGTAATCGCAAACATTTATTTATAAAAGGAACATGATTTTCCGGGGTGTAGCTTGAAGTTGAGACACACATAACTACCTTGCGATTTATCAATGCAGTATCTTAGGATGTTACATATACTATTTATGAACTATGGTTTGCTCATTTGATAATATTTTTAAGAATTGAGGAAAATTTAATAATTTTCATAACTTGTGGGGTTTTTATGAGAAAAAATACAACTTAAAAAAATCCAAATTGCATGTCCAAACAAAACTTCAACTTCATATCACATGTCCAAACGGGTCCTATAAGTGGGAAGCAACAAAAGTTGAATTATTAAAATAACCCTATAAAGTTGAGTGACTATAACATCCTTTAAAAAATACTCCATCTGTCCCGATTTATGTGGCACGCTTTCCCAATCTATCCAAAAAAGAATGTCACATTTTTATTATCGGAAACAATGTAATTTTAAAATTTCATTTTACCCTTAATGAAATGATTTATAGCCACACAAATGGTCAAGGAGTATTTTAGACCACAAATTTCAAAAGTCTTCCTTCCTTTCTTAAATTTTGTGCCAACTCAAATGGTGCCACATAAATTGGGAAGGAGGGAGTAGATATATATTACCTCCTTCATGAAATCGGTACATTAACTTTCTCTTTGTTGTTGTAGAAAATCTGAAGAATTTGAAGGGTTACTTAATAATTAAAAGTATAATTACTCAAAAAACCCTATCAAGTTGAGTGACTGACTATAACACTATAAAGTTGAGTGAATGCAGCAGCTATAACACTGTGACTATAACACTTAAAAGGAAAAGAGTGCCATATAAGATAAAACAGAGGGAGTTGTTACTCTTTTGTATGTTCTTTTTATATTTTTTCTTCATCTGCGCCTTTCTTCATTAAAGCGCCTTCACCTGCGCGTTGTGCTTAAAGTTTCAATAGAACTTTATACTTTTCCCCTTTGACAACACTTGCTGAGTGGAATCTGGCATTGTTAGTGAGGGCTAAGAGTGGAGTAGGGGTGATATGGGATAATGAGGGGAAGTTTCTCCCTTGAACCGTAGAAGGAAGAGGGAGGCTGCAGACTTGCCGATGTTGAAAAACCGCAATAAACGTTGTCAAACTAGAGAGGGTGATAGCAACCTGGGAGGGGTGGAGGACATGCAGGACCGAGGGTTGGGGATCATGAGGAGCTGGTGTGGGCACGTGATTGGAAGGAGAAAAGTTGGATATTGGTTGAGGGATGGGGATGAGGGTGGTGAGGAAAGTGAATGGTCGTCCTAGAGGTGGTGGTGCCAGTGGTTGCTTTCTGTAGGGGAAGAGATGATGTGTGGGAGTTAAACTTTAGTAATGAGATAGCTATGATTTTTTTTACTTGGTTCTATTTCTATTATATTTCTTCTTGGGTCAAAATGTTCTCTCTTTTTCAGTCGCTTACTTTCTCCGGACTCCGATGTGCCAATCTCCCTTGAAGTGACATTTAAAATTCTTGTATTTCCTTATGATACCATCAAAACTTTGACTGAAGTGCTACCATCGGAAGAAGAAAATCTTTTCTTCTTTTGACCGGGGGATCATAGGAGTTTCATGTTGTCAGTTGCCCTTAAGTGCAATAATCCATCTGTTGAAATTTCAAGTGTTATGCATTGTCTCAGCAGTGTGACTCTTGATGACCTGGGGAACATGAAAGGTTCCTTAGTTTAAGAAAGTTCATTATGCTCTTTCTGTTTGCCTCTTATAAATCTGCTCTATGGCTTGTTTTTATTTGACAGACAGCTGCTGGAATCTTCTGGAAAATTGCAACTTCTGGACAAGATGATGGTTAGGCTTAAAGAACAAGGTCACAGAGTTCTTATATATTCTCAATTTCAGCATATGCTTGATTTGCTAGAAGACTACTGTAATTATAGGGTATGGATTCAAACAAGTTCACTAAATTATTATTAAACCTACTTCAATGTCTGTCTATACTATTTGGAGTTTGGCACACTTGCCTGTTAATTTTTCAGAAATGGCAATATGAACGGATCGATGGAAAAGTTGGCGGAGCTGAGAGACAGATCCGAATTGATCGATTTAATGCTAAGAATTCTTCAAGATTTTGTTTCCTGCTTTCAACTAGGGCAGGGGGTTTAGGAATAAACCTTGCAACTGCTGATACAGTAATTATTTATGACAGGTAATTATTGTTCCACTGGACTATCTCCTTACCTCAAAAGTGGCTGCTTTACTGTTTTAGATGGTAATCTTTTCATAATTGTGGGAACCTGAATTCACATATGTGAGGTTTTCCTTCTTGAGTCATTGGCATTAGAGAGACATTGGCTATTAAAGAACATCATCCTTGGATGGTAGTCTTTTGTCCCAGAATGAGAAAATTGATTTCCTAACCTCCTGAATAAAATCTTAGCCAATTTTTTGAAGGCTAACAGGTAAAACTCTCAATCTTATAAAATTTCAAATCTCACAAAATTTCATCGTGCTGAGCAGGTATCTTTCCCTCTCTCTATCAGCTGTTTTGTAGAAACTGAGAGTACCTTCTTCTCCTTCTCCATATCTTACCTTTTCTACAAACTATAGTTTTCTTAATAAAGTTTTCCAGTCTCAGGGCTAGCAATGCAAGGGAGACATTATTATCCTTTTCTTAAGCTAAGCACTTCTGTATCTTGTTTTAACAAGTCTTTTGAGCGACCACTACATTCCCTTTTCAATCCAACAACAACATACCCTGTGTAATCCAATTTCTATCCCTCTTTGCTTATTGTTCCATTCTAAATGGCCTATTTCATTTTCTCTTGCATATTCGATTCACCCTTGCTATACCAGTTTGACGAGATTGTTACTTTCGTTTGTATTATCTCACATCATCCATTCGTGTCCTACTATCCCCTAGCTAGTAACAAAACTATTTTCTTCCCTCTTCCTAACCCCTAAAAACTTCATTTATATATCCTTGGTCTTCTTTACCAAAACATTTATGCTTTCTATTCAACGAGCCATACTTTCATCACGCTTCCATCGAGACCAGGAATTGTTTTTTCCTTTTGGGGATAAATAATCTCGGAAATTATATTAAGAATCATATCCTTCAGTTCTTTCTTTTCTTCTCCTTTTCCTTCTATCCTTGATATCCTACATTTATTTGTCTTAAATCTTTTATGTGCCTTTTTTCCTTCACACTACTTGTTCCTTCCATTATCTTAATACCTATAGTAGTTGAATTTTCTTATCTTTGAATTCTTTGGGAGACACTCCTAGAAATATCTTGATTTACATGTTTTTCCTTTTATCCATAATGATGCTATCTCCTCTTTCATTTTTGCTCTGTCAACTCCGCACCGTAGAATTACTGTTCATTTAGAACTAGTTTAAGCCATCCCGTGCATTTAGAACTAGTTTTCCGTGGGATCTGGCTATATGAAATGAGTGGAAAGTTGCATAATCTCTTACATATCATTTAAATGGAATACAAAAGAAAGTCCATTGGCTTCTGACTCGTTTTTGTCTAAAAAGAAAAAAAAAGGTCCTCCGCAAAACATACCCAATTTCACGGAAAGCTCACCTTTTTTTGAAACTTTACCACTCACTTTTTCTCGTCTTGATTTAACAAATTGAGTATTTGACATTATGACATGCGGATAAAGAGATTATTTTCACTGAATTAAACAATGAAAGTACGTCCGTCCTCATGCCCGCTTGTATATCTTTGCTGTAACTCATCGCTTCCCTTTACTACTGATGTTTCTTGTAATTATGAATCAATTAACTATGCATCAATCCTAATTTAGTTGGGTCGGCTATATGAACCTTTGTGTCCATCCACTCTATTCAGATTCTTTTCATTCCAGTATTAAAATAAAAAGCAACTTATGGTTATCTAGAAAGATGTTCTCTAGATCTCATGCTTATCACTATGCATACATCAAACCTTTAACCAGAATAAAAGACTCGTGACAAGCACCAGATTGATTGGAAGTATATCACAACAGCTAGGCCTTAATCTTCAAAGTGAGTATCACATATATGGATCTCTTGTTTCCCTTATGTTCTGTTATTAGCTAAGTCCACATTGATTTTAAAGGCTTTTTGAAACAACTTCCTTCATCTTAGGTTTACCTCATGCTCTTTTATCACGTTCAATCATCTCATCTCTAGATTGTTACATCTAGATATCTGTATAGGATGTAGGCAAATCATTTCAAGTGGCATTTTCTCATTTTATCCTCTATGTGTGCTACTTGTACTATTTGTCGGATGTGATCATTTCTAATTCTATCCATCCTTGTAAGACCACACATCCATTAACATCCACATTCAACATTTATTTTGTTGATATCTTAGGACTTAGAGGCCCAACATGCACTCCAATAAAACATGTAAAGATATGACACTTGGGCCTAACTCAACCCCAAAAGCTAGCTCATGAGGAGAGGATTGCGCCAAGTCCATATAAGCAAACCACCAGTCCATTCCCCAACCAATGTGAGACTTTTACCCACTCTAACATCCCCTTTCACGCCCAGGGCCCAACTGGAGCGTGGACCGGGAGCCCAAACGCGAATGGACCTGGCTTTGATACCATGTAAAGATATGACACTTGGGCGTAACTCTACCCTAAAAGCTAGCTCATGAGGGAAGGATTGCCCAAGTCCATATAAGCAAACCACCCGTCCATTCCCCAACCAATGTGAGACGTGTACCCACTCTAATGTGAGAAATATAGGAGAAAAATATTATTGAATTGTGTCTCTACATTATTACATTGAGACCCTGTTTATAGATATTACATTATAATCCTTTTCCAACTAGGACACTACATTACAATCCTTTTCCAACTAGGACACTACATTACAATCCTTTTCCAACTAGGACACTACATTACAATCCTTTTACTTGTAGGATTCTCTATACTATTCCTGTTCCTACTCTACTCTAACACTCCCCCTCAAGCTGGTGCATACAGGTTATATGTACCGAGCTTGTTATAGATGTAATTAATACGAGGACCAATGAGGGACTTGGTGAAGATGTCTGCAAGAAAACTGGTAAAGACTGCTTGGGGACGTCTGGGTGACCTCAGTTGAAACGGAAGAAACTGAAAGGTGATCAGAAAAGTAGTAGACGTCACCGAAAAGTTGATTTGTCACCGGAAAATTGTCGGAAACGGGTACAAAATATATGGGTCATCTCAGAAACAAGAGACGAGTAGATCTTGAACAAGAAAGTCAACGAAAAACTGGCCGGAAAAGGCTCACGCGTTGGCGCGTGGTCATATCTCGCCGGAGATGACAACCTCCTGGGCAGTGGTTGGTCGCAGGGAGACACTGGACCTCTTGGTCGTGTTGATTTTCGCACAACACTGACGAAAGTGAAATTACGCAAATCAGATCTGAGGAGTCACCGGTAAGACGCTCGGAACTATGCAAATCAGATTTGTGGAGTCACCGAAAGACGCATGGTGCTACCAAATCAGATCTGAGGAGTCACCGGAAGACGCACGGTGCTACCAAATCAGATCCGAGGAGTCAGCGGAAAGACGCACGGTGCTACCAAATCAGATCCGAGGAGTCACTGGAAAGACGCATGGTGCTACCAAATCAGATTCGAGGAGTCACCGAATAGACGCACGGTGCTACCAAATCAGATCTTTCTCAGCATGACTGTTTTTCATGCATATATTATTGGCCAGACGGGCGGCGTATATGAGTTATAGCCCAGCTCTTTCCTTTCACCGGTCGGTAAGTGCATCCTATTCCTATTAAGCGGGGCGGCAGTTGCGCGCTGGCAGCGAAGCTCGTTGATTCTCTACCAAGATCGTAGAAGCTCTGATACCATGTGAGAAATATAGGAGAAAAATATTATTGAATTGTGTCTACATTATTACATTGAGACCCTATTTATAGATATTACGTTACAATCCTTTTCCAACTAGGATACTACATTACAATCCTTTTACTAGTAGCATTCTCTATACTTTTCCTGTTCCTACTCTGTTCTAACAAAACATTATTAGTGCAAGCAATGTTCTTATGCTCACTACTCGATCACAATTGTTAGCTTTAAGTAACTTTTAAATTTCTCACTTCTTTGTTTCTCTTTGTTAGTTTTGAGTATTTGCTTTCATTGGCTTAACTTTCTGGTTCAACTTTTGCTTCATATCTACTAGAAGTTGGTTCCCAAATCTCTGCGAAGATGAGTATGTTTGCCATTTTTGTAAGTGGGGTCCAATTGAGGTTTTGACTTCATTATATTCATTTTAGGCTTTGGTCTGTCTTCATGGCTGACTTTAGAGCAAATGAATGAGTATAAATATGTATCTTTTGTCCTTGTGGGCCTTTGCAAAGTTTCGCACAAATGAATGAGCCCCTTTTGTTGGGCTTACCTCTTCCCTCGCCATTTTTTGCCAACTCTCAGCTTTCTAATCCACCCAATATATATTTCGTATCAGGTGACCAAAGTCCACCAAAATTTTGAATATGTCCACCCTCAGTTGACTTGTCTATATGGTTCCATTTATGTTTTCCTCTTCCTTCTCTGGCTCTTGTCCATGACACTTCCTTGCCTTAATACTCTGTGACACTTTATATCTTTTAAATCTAACCTTCAAAAATCGACGTGGATAAGCATTGTAAGAACATTCCTAATCATCCTTTTCACCCTTCATATGTGCCCTTTAATTGGAAGCAGACAAGTTTGCTGCCTCTCCATTGTTATCCCATACCTTTGGGCAGCATAAGTCGAATGGCATCCCTACTAATAAAGTTATCTCCGCACCCATCTTTTACTATATTTTCATTTCATTTTTCATTGATCAAGGAACAATACTTGTTAGAATATTAAGTGTTAGTATTGTAATATAGAGTATTTAGAGCAGTTATGTTCTTATATGAGAGAATTTTCTTTTTTGATAATTGAGAAATTTGTGCTTCTAGCTTCAGAACTTGGTGGATAACCTGCTCATTTACCCTTCTCCACTTAATACCAGATTTGGTTCATAGTATGATGGGAACAGATAATATGCGCCTACCACACATCACACGTTGTACCACCTTTACCGATTTAACCAAGGTCCTAGGTTCTTATGTGTTAGTCTCACACTTTTTTTTTGATCACTCTAGGGAGAACAGATTTCATATACAAGCGATGTACCAAAAAGTAGAGAACTCACATAAAAAGAGTTATGTACAAAAGACACCTAATCTCTTATACAAACAAAAACCTCATGAGTGCAGTAAAATTCACTATCAGCAAAAAGCTATTTCTGAAATATACAGAGTTAGCTTCTATCCCTTTAAATGCACTGTTATGCATATCCTTCCAAAGGATACACATGAGGGCTAAAGGAGCAACATCCAATGCTATGCGTCCTTTCCTTAAAGTCCTACTGTACAACATATCCTTGACTGTGTCTAGCATGGTTCATCTACATTCTGAACCATTTTGGTACTGTCCACCATAAGCTGGTGGGAACATGATGATGCAATAGGAATAATCCTTTTTTTGTTGAACACAATAGGAATAATCCTCATCTTCACCAAATCGTCCCACTATGTACAAATATCATATGTGTCTTGTATTTAACGCATACAAATAAACAGGTGTCCCTTGTATCCATAAATCTCAAGGTTTTAATATACTTTCATCGCTCTTTTATTTCTTTGTATGGTATTAGAGCCATTAAGATCTTGGTAGAGACTCAAATAACTGTTGCCTAGTGGGAAATGTTTTTCTTATTACTTCGTCTCTCCTTTACTGTCTTGGTAGTAGCTCAAGTAGCTTCTGTTTACCAGTGGGCGGCCTTACGCCGCCTGCTCAGCCAATATTATTCTTAGTTCCTCCCTTTTTAGCAATTAGTGCTATCATTCTCTCTAGCGTGCGCATCTCAGGCGGCAGCTCCAGCAGCCCTTAGCTTCTTTTTGGGGACCTTTCTGGCAGCACAATACCTCTTTCTGTTGACTGCGTCAGCGACATTGCAACTCTTTATGGTGTTCGTTCTGATGCGTTCAGTTTTTTTCTGAGCGTTATGACGACACCATGTCTCTTTTCAATATACATTTCTGTAGCATGGTGACTCTTTTCTGGACAACTTCGGTGACGTTGCACTTATTCAATGATCATTCTGGTAGTGAGACGGATTTTCTGACCATTGTTTTAGCAACAAGTTTTCCGACAGGCAATGCTTTTCCAATCAGATTTCCTTGGTTTTCAGTGTATTTTTGAAAATATGTACTTTTTTATATTTCCAAAATAGACAAACTCAGGTTAGTTTCTCAACTTTGAGTTTAAGGGAACGTGTTAGGATTAAGTGTTAGAACCGTTATGTTCTAATGTGAGATATTGTCCCCCATTGGAGACATATGCTATATGTCTTGTATTTAACGCATAATAAGTGTTATTGTATTCATCAAATCACTAACTCTTCAATATATTTTCTTCTCTCTTTTAGTTCTTCACTTGTTAGAATCCCATATCAGTTGAGCGTATGGCATTAAATCTCCTTGTATGGTCTGTGATCTCCTTATCCAATCTTGAACAATCATCACATGAGGTAGCTTTTGTGGTTGACTTAGGTCTGATGTCTGTCTTCTTAACATGGTATCAAAGGAAGATCCGTACTTGATGTTATGTTATCCAGTGTAGGTCCACCTATTTCAGATGAATTTTACTGGGTCAATTCACTGGAAGTAGAACTTGCTTTTGTCTTACAATCTGTATTGCAGTTTGTCTGTCAAGCACTAGACTCTTTTGCTGGGTTTACTCGAAATCCGTGAAAGATTTGCAAATAAGATAAAAGAAGCTAGTGCATGGATTTTCTAAACATCCAGGTTTGTAACTTGTTGAGACCCTTCTAAGAGGATGGTTAGATCTTTGGATAATTTGATATCGATGAACATCACTCAACTTAAGGGGAATCAGATGGGTGATGCCAGATAGTACAAAAGAGGCACTAGACAGTTGGGGTAGAGAAGGAATTCTATCCAATCAGAAAGAGAGGTGGAGGGTTGTCCCAACATGTATTTGGTGAGAAATCAGAGGTGTTTTGAGGAGAAGCAGTACAACATACAAAAGCTGAAGATGAATTTCTTAGCACTTTATTACTTTTGGTGTAAAGAGGAATGTCTAGTACGAACTGAAGATATTTTTGATGTTTTAGACAACTTGTAAGAAGGAACATAGTTAGGAAGTTTCCTATATTTTGTAATTGCTTGGTTATGGGGACTCTACAATTTGGTATAGTATACCTGTTAATATATAGAGTGTTATCATCCTCAAAGAGAAACATCACTCAATTAGGAAATGATTGTGTAAGATGTCGGAAGAACCTGATTCTGTTTGAATTGGTTGATTGAAGGAAACAATTCCCTGGGCTGAGAGAGAACTAATGTGGTATGATTAGTTGAAATGTCACATATTCTATCTATGTGACATGGTGGTTGAGGAAATAAATATTGAAGAATGGGTGGTTGAGGATGCTAAACCAATTCAACATAATCAGGTTCGACGACTCCAAAAAGACAAGGAGAACTCGACATGGGTAAGACAAAATTTAATTAAATTGGGGAAAATCTTTGGAGTAGACTTCCAGGGGCATGAGAAAGAGACACTGGAGCTACTTATGCAGATAGACATGTGCAGACAGGCAAGAAAGATGGAAAGTGATAGCATCACTAAAAGGCCAAGGTATAAAGGGGTGCAGGAACGAAAGACTTGCCTCTTTGATGTCAAATTCAATGATAAAGGGAAGAGAGATAGGGGAAAGAAGTCAAACGGTTGCAATGAAGGTAAAACTTGTGTCATGGAATGTAAGGGGATTAAACAGTGGGGATAAAAAGAGATTTGTGAAGAGCCCGATTCACAACTGGAATGCAGACGTAGTCTGCCTCCAGGAGTCAAAATCAGAAAGGGATATCAAAGATCTGATTAAAGAAATTTGGGGTGGGAGATGGGTGAAATTTGCTTGCTTACAAGCTAGTGGTACCAGAGGAGGCATTTTGATGATATGGGATAGTAGGTTTTGGAAAGGGGAGGTGTTGGAAGAAGGATCATATACCATAACCTGTCAATTTTAGGCACTTTTACAAGATTTAAGTGTCACATAACATGAGTATATGCTCCAAACTGCAGAACTGAACGAGAACATGTATGGGAGGAAGTAGGAGCTGGCAGGAGTCTTTTTGAGGGGCCGTGGGTTGTCTGTGGTGACTTTAATGTCACAAGATTCCCTTCAGAAAAGAGTAACTGCAGAAGATCACTAGCTATGGAGGATTTCTCAGATTTCATTGAAGACATAGAGATGATAGATCTTCAGTTAGAAAGGTGCAATTATACATGTTTCAAAGGAGAGAGCAACAATGTTGCATCCATAATTGACAGATTTCTTATTTCCAAAGAATGGGACGACAGTTTTACTAAGATAAATCAGGTCCTGATGCAGAGGTTGGTGTCTGACCATAATCTTTTGGCATTGCAATATGGAGAGTGGGATCAACACAAGTCTTACTTCAAATTTGACAACTGGTGGCTCAACACTGATGGTTTTGTGGATAGAATTAGAGGGTGGTGGGAGTCTTTTGAATTTACGGGAAAACCTGATCACATACTGGCTTGCAAGTTGAAACTTTGAAAGGGAAACTTGAAGAATGGAGCAGGACCAACATGGGTAATCTGGGAGTTCAAAAGACACAAATTTTGAGTCAGCTGGCCTAGTTAGATGCTTCTCAAGAAATTAGACTGTTGACAGAAGAGGAGTCTGTCTAGAAGGCATCTCTTAAACATCTCAAAAATGAAGAAATAGCACGGAGGTAGAGATTTAGAGCACTTTGGTTAAAAGAGGGGGATAGACACACTAGCTACGTTCACAGGGTGGCCAATGCACACAAGAGAAGTAATAACATTGATCAGTTAGTAGTTCAAGGCACAACCATAGTGGAGTCAGAGAGGATCAAAGAGGAAATCTCTGGCTTTTATAAAAAGATGTACTCAGAAACTTTGGGTAGAAGACCCACAAGTAATTTGATGAACTATCCAATGCTTTCTGAAGCAGAGAAAGAAGCTTTACAAGGTGACTTTGAGGAACAAGAGGTTCTCTCCTGTTTGAAGATCCGTGCCATGGACAAAGCACCTGGTACTGATGGTTACACAATGGGGTTCTACATTAAATGCTGGGAGGTTCTAAAAGAGGACATCATGGGTACTTTCAGAAATTTTTATGCAAATGGTATTTTTGAGAAAACCTTTAATGCCACCTACATTGCATTAATTCCAAAAAAGACAGGAGCTAAGCAACTGAGAGACTTCAGACCTATTAGCCTCATAGGTAGTGTGTACAAGTTGCTGTCCGAGGTACTCATAGAAAGATTCAAGAGAGGTAGACAAGTTGGTTGATGCTCAACATATGGCTTTCATTAAAAACAAGAAAATAATGGATGCCATCTTGATAGCAGATGAAGTGGTGGATTCTAGAATATCCCAGGGGTAGGAAGGAGTACTATGCAAATTGGATATTGAGAAGGCTTACGACCATGTTAATTGGGAGTACCTTTTGAATATACTTTCTTTTATGGGTTTTGGAAGGACATGGATCAAATGGGTGAGATTCTGTATTTCTAATATCTGATTTTCTGTTTTGATTAATGGATCACCGGAAGGTTTCTTTCCCGCTCAAAGAGGTCTGAGGCAGGGGGATCCCCTGTCCCCATTTTTGTTTATCATAGCCATGGAGGGTCTAAATAGTATGATCAAGGTAGCAACAAGCACTAACTATCCAAGAGGATTTGAGGTGGCAACAAACTCAAATTCTGCTCCAAACTTGGAAGTTTCACACCTTCAATATACCGATGATACTTTGATCTTTTGTGATGCTGATGAAGGCCAATTGTTTGATATTGAGATTAATCCTGGGGTTATTTGAAGGTGTCTCTAGGTTGCACATAAATTGGAGAAAGAGTCGGTTGTTCCCCATTAATGAGGTTACCAACATGGAGGAGCTGTCTAGATTCTGGGAGGGGAAGTAGGAGCTTTACCTACCACCTATCTTGGAATGCCTTTAGGAGCTAAATCTAAGTCCATGAACATCTGGAGCTCTGTGATTGAGAAGTGTGAGAAGAAGCTGTCTAGATGGAAGTCACGATATCTATCATTAAGAGGCAAAGTTACTCTCATATATTCAGTGTTGGATGCTCTTCCTACCTATATGATGTCCATCTTCCCTATCCCAAATACTATCATACAGAGGTTGGATAACGTTAGGAGGGATTTTCTCTGGAAAGAGAATAAGGAAACTGATTCAACAGTCAATCATCTAGTTAAATGGAATAAGGTGCTTTGGGGAAGAAAACAAGGGGGGCTTGGCATTAGAAACCTGAAGCTACAGAGCAAGGCTCTCAAATTGAAATGGCTTTGGAGATGCTCACAAGAACCTCATGCATATTGGAGTAAGGTTATTAAAAACAAATATGGTGATGAGAACAGGTGGATGACTAAAGAAGTCTTTACCCCATATGGGGTTAGTGTGTGGGGATCAATTAGAGTACTTTGGCCTTTTATGAAGAACCACACCACTGTTAAAGTAGGCAATGGTTTCAAGACCTCATTTTGGGAGGATAAATGGTTGAGATCAGATAGCTTAAGGTTTTGTTCTCTGATTTAGCTGGAATGGAAGTACAACATGATGTGATTATGGCTGACATATGGACACAACAAGGGTGGGACATTCAATTCAGAAGGAACTTCAATGATTGGGAAATTGACTCAGTCATTGAGTTCTTCAGATTGTTGGAGGAATTTAAAGGTATTAGTCAAGAAGCAGATAGACTGTGGTGGAACTTAGATAGCAAAGGTATTTTCAAGGTGAATTCTGCTTACAAGTTTTTGAATCAAGGAAACCAACGGACACAACTTTGGCAATGGAAGCATATCTGGAAGGTCAAAATTCCCTTCAAAGTTGTATGTTTTACTTGGCTACTAGCAAGAGCGGCTATTTTCAACTAAGTTGCTCGGATTCTCCAAAAATGTTGCCGCACCCATGTCAGATTCTCCAAAAATGCACTACTTTTGAATGATTCGACACGCACCCAGTGACATTTTTGAAGAGTCCGAGCAATATAGGTTTTGACACGAGAATCTGAAGAAGAGGAAATTCTCTTTATGTTCCCGATGTTACCTCTGTGGTGAAGAGGTTGAAACAGTTAGTCATCTGTTTTTGCCGTGCAGGATAACTATACAACTATGGAGGATTTTCGTTAGTCTCACGGGCATTTGCTGGGTCATGCCCAACAAAATCACTCATCTACTCTATAGTTGGGAGAAAGCAGGGGTAGGAGCTGCAGAAAGAGAGATGGAAGGAAAGGAATTCAAGATGTTTTGAGAGCAAAAATTCTGATCTACAGATGATCAGACAAAATTGCTTTGACTTTTTTGTTTTCGGTGAAAACAAATATACTTTGTGGGATGGGCCCGTGCATGTAGGCTTGGGTCTTCTTAACGTGCGTCATTTGAAGACTCCGTGCATGGATGCCACGAGCCCATTGGCGTTTTTTAACTACCAACGAGTAGGCAACTTTGGTTGCTTATGGAGATATGGCTTTGGTAAAGATCTGCTTAGCGTGTGCTTTCTCGGGTGCTACTTAGAATAGAGATAGTCAGACGTGCTCTTGTTGTTTTCTTGCTGCTGCGGCCTCGATACAATTCTGGCTATCCTCTTGCTTAGCCTATTTCCTTTTCCCTTTGAGTTCAATCCTATCAGCCTTTGAGTCAGTGCCTTCGCAGCCTGTACCCGAAACCGACACAGGTGGGTAGGTAGAGAATACCTAGGGGCTCGAGACAACTCTCAGATATACTTTTAGAGGACATTGACTCAATTATAGACATCCTAGGGTCCTGTTAGGATTTTGGGTCTGTTTTTTCTGTAATTATGGTTTCAGTACAGCCCATGTACTGACTTGTCAATATATACAAATGTTACCTTCTCAAAAATAAAATAAAATTCTATCTCGGTAAATTTATCACGTTGGTCTACTATTATTTCTTCAACAACATGTAGGCCTATAATTTGTTGAGATCCTTCTAAGATGATTGTTTGGTCTTGGATAATTTGATTTCAAACAACATCGCTCAATTAGGGAAATGGTTTTGTAAGTTTTTGGAAATACATAATTCTGTTTGCATTGGTTGGTTAAAGCATACACGCCTCTGGGCTGATAGAGATCTAAGATGCTATGATTAGTCGAAATGTCACATATTCCAGTCTATGGAAATTTATCACGTTGGTCTACCCTTCTTCCCCCTGGGTATCGTTAAAAGTAGCAATGACGCATTAGCTTGCTTGCCCCCTGGAATAGGAATTTTTTTCTTTGATTTACCAATCATTTTTGTCAATTCTCCAGCCTTAATTTTTTTGTTTTCATCCTTCTGTCATGAGAACGTGAATCTCTCTTTCCTTGAATCCCAGCTTGTTGGAGGTTGTAAGAAGATAAAACAACAACAACCGGCATTGCTCTTCATTTACATCTTTTAGGGGTTCCCCTCTGTTTCTCTTTTATTTGTGAGACTGACCGGTTTCAACATAAATTGTGGGGTTTTACTTGGTCATTGGAGCCCTTAGTGTTGCATTATGTGCATGGACAACAGTGCTAGAAGGCTTGTAATACCTCAATAGTAATGTGGCACAAGAATACAACAACATACCCAGTGTAATACCTCAATAAAAATATCGCACAAGAATATTTGAGCAATCTTTGTTGCTTTACATTCACTTGGTAAGCTTTTTAGTCAGTAAATTAGGAATATGGTTGTGAGAAGAATGATAAGATTCTATTGGTAAGTGTGTTGTTAATTGTGATAAATGTCTGTTTGTTAAGCATATAGCGAAGTGAATCAGCACGAAGCTAAAACAACATGGACAATTGGATTCTCCATGTTGGAACTTTATGCTGCTGGTTCATTTCAGGAATTCTCCCTGAAACAAAAGAGTTTATGGAAAAACGTATTCCTGCCACTTTATTTTCCAGATGCCTCTGATTACTAGCTGATCTCTTACTTGGATGTTTCTCTCAGTGACTGGAATCCCCATGCTGACCTACAAGCAATGGCCCGAGCTCATCGGCTTGGACAAACAAATAAGGTTATACATCTTGCTCCCTCAAACCCCACCTCCCACCCAATATGATTATAAGCCTTTTAACCCTCATTTCCATGCCAAAAATGGCGATGGTCTGAATTTGCTTATTGAATTCTTGACCTATATATGAATGATAGCTTATATTTTTGGCTGTTGCAGGTGATGATCTTTCGACTCATAACAAGAGGAACGATTGAAGAAAGAATGATGCAGATGACTAAGAAGAAAATGATTTTAGAACATCTCGTTGTTGGAAGGCTCAAAGCTCAAAACATCAATCAGGTAAACATTCACAAGCTTGAATTATTGTACATCAAAACCACACAAATATGCATTGGTATATAAGGCTGATAGTCTTAGATATCTTAGAATAAGGTCTTACTCTCCCCCTCAATGAGGCAGTGATTTTCAGTACCTGCTACAATTGCAGTCTGATCTTCACCCGTTTCACCAGTCACAATGTGCTGAAGGGAGTTGTATATCATTGTAGCTCAAAAACCTCTAGTTTCTTTGAACCTATGCAAAAGTGTGTGGGGAAAATACAAGAGACCCATAAAAAGTTGCACCCAAGGATGTATGGTACCTGTTGCTAGTGGGAAGTGGCGAGTATCACGTGGAATTAGTCGAGGTGCGTGTAAGCTAGCCCGGACACCACAGTTATTTAAAAAAAAGAAGAAAGACACCCATAAAAAAATGCTTTTCCTTTTAGGTATGTCTGAAAGATTTTGCACTGACTTCAATTTTTGTGACTTTTGTTCTTTATTGGTCATTTTCCTTATTATAAATCTCTTTTGTAGCTCTTTTTGTTTCTGTTGAAGAACTTTCCCTTTGCATGCCTCCTTATGATCACACATCCGCTTTCCTCTCTCAAAACCCGTAGGATGTTCTTCGACATGGTCTCCTACTTCTCTTGTTTTTGGATGAGTAGAAGGATTGCCATGTAGAAATTGTGAGTTTGTAGTGAAACTGTATTGTATTGGAGACGATTAAAACTTATTGGATTAAGCAATGGATATGCTCTGGATCTGAAGCGCTATCTTAACACCTAGGCATAACCATTCGAGGAAGTAGTGCAGTCATTATTTCAGTTTTCTTCTTTCCCCTTTCTTGTGAGAATTTTGATTCTTCTTTGACGAATAATTCGGAAAAAAAGATTGAGAAGTGGCGGAAAAGCTTTGATTAGTTCCTTCCCATGTTTAGTTAAGTCCCTGTCACGACCCAAAATCGGGTCGTGATGGCGCCTACATAACCCCCTGGTAGGCAAGCCAAACCCAACGATGCGGAAGACAATAATAACAATAAAACTAAGGAAAAGCAGAAGACATAAAGGAATGACAGGGCCAATAGCATATATACATACCAACGTACAAAATATACATAAGATGACCCTAAAGTGACCAAGAGACAAAACAACACGAGAACCAATCCGGACCTGGTGTCACTAGTACAAGAGCGACTAAAGTAAGAAGTAGCTATACAACAGACTCTGTCTATCCAAAAATACAAAATATAGACAGAATATACAAGATGAAAAGCATGTAAAGTCTCCAAAAGCGCCGGGAGCTCACCGCGATCCGAACTGCAACAGGCCTCGAACGGCAGGAAGGTCAGTGAGGGTGGCTCGTACTAGGTGCTCCATCAAAAAAAGATGCAGAGTGTAGTATGAGTACCAAGACAACGGGTGCTCAGTAGGCATCATAAGCCGACCGAGCGCAGAAAGATAATATATAATTAATAAGATACAAGAAAGCAGTCAAAAATACAGGGATCCACCTAAATCTAGTTATAAAATCGAAAATCAAAACAGCCCAAAACAATAACAAGGGTAAAGTAATAACAAGATCAACCGTCAATCCAAACACACCCAAGGCCAATGCAATGCAATGTGACAATGATGTAATGTATGAATGTGTACAAGTCAAACCCGACATCTAGTACACGGGCGCCCGAGATGGAACATCGAGCTTATCAAATGAGTGCAGGAAGGAAAACCCTGAAATAGAGCATCGGGCGCCCGAAATTTTACCTCAGACTCATCAACGTATGCATCAAAGTAAAACCCGAGATAACACATCGGGCACTCGGAATTTAACCTCGGACTCATCAACGTATGCGTAAAAAGTAGTATTTTCCCCCTTTCCTCCCAAAAATCAGTAACAATTCCAAAGCAATCCTTTTAAAAGCCCAAAGATCGTGAAAACTCAATAGTTGTCTAGGACCCAAAAGCCTTAAAAAATCATTCTTTTCCGTACCAATAGCATGACAATGCAGTATGAGCATATAAATTTCCATGTTCAGTGAAAACACATAACAAGGCAAAACAGGGCAAAGCACGCTCCAATCCAAGAGAACTGATCTGGGACTCCGTCCAAATCCAAGCTATGGCCTCGGGCCCACAGTTACACACAACGATAGAATAAAGCGAGAAGACACCGAAAATAAAGCGAAAAGCACCGAGAAGCTCTACTCTACCCCTAGAGCCTCCTAAAAGCATACTAAGGATTCTATACTAGCCATAAAGATACTACAAGCTCCTAGGCTAAGGATAAGCATGCTAATTCTATACTATAATCCGAAATGGCCAATTTAAAGCGATGAACAGGATTCAAGCCTAAATCTATCTAATATCCTGCCTAATGTTCCAGTGTCATACAAATATATAAAATCTGACTAAACTTAGTCTAGAAGGTAAACTGTAACCTACCTTGGGGCCGAACTACAACCACGAATCGTCACTCGTGTGCCTTCCCCTTCTGAACAGCCTCAGAAAGCTTCCACGCTATCAAGAACATAAACTAGGTGCCAAGACGAGAAGAACGACACTCATATTGATATGCGGAAAAATCGGGTCGGAAATCGGGTCAAAAAATGACCCTCGGGGACCATGCAATGAAACAGAAAATAAAATTCACAATTATGGTCGTGGTGGGTTAAGGAACCCATGCTCAAAATCTGAGTGCGAACGGAGCTCGTTTCAGGGCCCAAAACAGGCCCGAAGTGCTACTAATACAAGGGAAAATCACAAGGGAAAACCCACGGGGATTACGGGCTTTTAACGAGAATTTCAACGACGTAAGGGAGGAGAGGTGTAGAGGGGACTTATCGGATGAAGTAGTCTGAGCAAAGGGCTTGAAACCAGAGCTTGGAAGCTTTATCAATGGGAGAACAATGAAAATATGAAGGAGAAAACGATGTTGCTAGCTGCCAGGGATCCTTCATCGCGATCGCGAAGGACCCCACGTGTTTGCGAGGGAACACTGGCCTGACCACCGCGTTCGCGAAGCCGAGTCCCATCCGGCTTCATCGCGATCGCGAAGGGCAACCCACGCGATCGCGATGGTCAAGAAACTAGACCATCGCGAACGCAATGGCCACCTCGCGATCGCGTTGACCAACTGGTCTGCAACTTTTATAGCAGCAACCAGCAATTCACCAAGGCCAAAAGTTTATCCGACAGACCCTCGAGATTCATTCGGAACCCGTGAACACAAACCATGCTACCCTACCAGAAATAGCATTCCGGACTCACTGGAATCGATGAAACTCCCAACGGAGATCGTTTTAAGGAAAAAGTGGGGCCCATGCCCAAAACCAACCCGGAACTCCACACCTCCAAATTAGTCCGGAAGCCTCGGGACCCGAACCAAAGGTCCCCCTAGCCCATAGTCTACATTCCGGAGCTAACAGCGCTGACGGAAGTTCCATCCGAGGCCGTCTTCTACGAATGTTGACCAAAGTCAACCTTACCAGCCAAACTGGCTTGAAAACACAAAAAGCAACACAAAATCACACCGAAAGCACTCAGACCCAAACCAACAGTTCTACTAGACCAAAATCCCCGCTTCGGAGCCAATGGAATTGTCAAAATTTGATTCTGAGCACTTCTACCAAGAAAGTTGATCGAAGTCAAAGATTTTCTAAGTTCAAGTTCTAAAACAGGAAAATGGTCATAACGACCTAACGAATGGCCCGGGCACCGAACCGTCAAACTCGGCAAGTCATAAATGACCTGTAGCCTTTGAGTGGAAGGACGAAAACAGAAAATGACCTGGAGGGTCATTACAACATCCACTACTAAAAGAACTTTTGTCCGTGAAAGTTAGAAAAAGGATAGTACCTGAAGACTCGAAAAGACGAGGATAACGAGTCCGCATGTCGGTCTCAATCTCCCAAGTAGCCTCCTCGACAGGACGATGTCGCCACTGAACCTTAACTGACGAAATCTCCTTGGACCTCAACTTCCTAACCTGCCTGTCCAAAATAGCAACATGCTCCTCCTCAAAGGCTAAGGACTCATCCAACTGAACCGACGCTAACTGAAGTACGTGAGACTCATCCGGAATATGCCGCCACAACATAGAGACATGAAACACAGGATGCACACCGGAATGGCCAATTTAAAGTGATAAAGTGACAAAAGCACCGAGAAGCTCTACTCTACCTCTAGAGCCTCCTAAAAGCATACTAAGGATTCTATACTAGCCATAAAGATACTACAAGCTCCTAGGCTAAGGATAAGCATGCTAATCCTATACTATAATCCGAAATGGCCAATTTAAAGTGATGAACAGGATTCAAGCCTAAATCTCTCTAATATCCTGCCTAATGTTCCAGTATTATACAAATATATAAAATCTAACTAAACTCAGTCTAGAAGGTAAACTGTAACCTACCTTGGGGCCGAACTGCAACCACGAATCGTCACTCGTGTGCCTTCCCCTTCTGAACAGCCTCAGAAAGCTTCCACGCTATCAAGAACATAAACTAGGTGTCAAGAGGAGAAGAACGACACTCATATTGATATACGGAAAAATCGGGTCGGAAATCGGGTAAAAAAATGACCCTCGGGGTTCGTGCAATGAAACAGAAAATAAAATTCACAATTATGGTCGTGGTGGGTTAAGGAACCCATGCTCAAAACCTGAGCGCGAACGAAGCTCGTTTCGGGGCCACTACTAATACAAGGGAAAATCACAAGGGAAAACCCACGGGGATTATGGGATTTTAACGAGAATTTCAACGACGTAAGGGAGGAGAGGTGTAGAAGGGACGTATCGGATGAAGTAGTCTGAGCAAAGGGCTTGAAACCAAAGCTTGGAAGCTTTATCAATGGGAGAACAATGAAAATACGAAGGAGAAAATGATATTGGCAGCTTAAATAGCTGCCAGGGGGCCTTCATCGCGATCGCGAAAGACCCCACGCGTTCGCGAGGGAACGCTGGCCAGACCATCGCGATCGCGACAGTCCAGCCCCGCGTTCGCGAAGAGGAAACTGGGCCAGGTCCCATCTGGCTTCATCGCAGTCGCGAAGGGCAACCCACGCGATCGCGATGGTCAAGAAATTAGACCATCGCGAAAACAATGGCCTCCTCACGATCGCGTTGACCAACTGGTCTGCAACTTTTATAGCAGCAGCCAACAATTCACCAAGGCCAAAAGTTCATCCGACAGAGCCTCGGGATTCATTCGGAACCCGTGAACACAAACCATGCTATCCTACCAGAAACAACATTCCGGACTCACTGGATTCTACGAAACTCCCAACGGAGATCGTTTTAAAGAAAAAGTGGGCCCCATGCCCAAAACCAACCCGGAACTCAACACCTCCAAACAAGTCCGGAAGCCCTGGGACCCGAACCAAAGGTCCTCCTAGCCCAAAGTCGACATTCCGAAGCTAACAACGCTGACAAATTTTTCATCCGAGTCCGTCTTCTCCGAATGTTGACCAAAGTCAACCCTACTAGCTAAACTGGCTTGAAAACACAAAAAACAATACAAAGCCACACTGAAAGCACTTAGATCCAGACCTATGGTCTTGCTAGACCAAAATAACCCCGTTGCGGAGCCAACAGAATTGTCGGAATTCGATTCTGAGCACGTTTACCAAGAAAGTTGACATAAGTCAAAGATTTTCTAAGTTCAAGTTCTAAAACATGAAAATGGTCATAACGACCTAACGAATGGCCCGGGCATCGAACCATCAGTCCCGACAAGTCATAAATGACCTGTAGTCGCTGAGGGAAAGCTCGAAACGCAGAAAAAGGATGCAAAATAGAAAATGACCTGGAGGGTCATTACAGTCCCACTCATTAAACTATCCTTTCAAAGTTTTCAGTTTACTAGAGAAGATGTAGTCTGGTCTTCCATCCACCTCGGTAGAGTTCCACTAAATCTTCACATTGAAACCGTCAACTCTTAACCACCAATTTTTAAATTTAAAGTAGGATTTGTTGTGGTCCCAATCCTCAGTCCGCAATGATAAAGGGAAATGGTCTGAGGCTACCCTCTGCAAAATGGACTGCATGACACATTTGGATTCCTCATCCCATTTAGTGGAAGATCCACCAGCTCAATATCATCTATGAATTTTGGTAAGTCAGTCATATTCTAGAGAAGGAAGTGCAATTCTTCTTTTCTGAAATGAATTTGGGAGTGTTAAAATCTCCTCATACCACCCAAAGATCTCCACAGAAGCCCCTGGCTGCTCCAATTTCCTCCTCAATATCATGCCTTTCTTTTCTGTTGTTTGGTCCATACACCCCTGTTAGATGCCATATAAAATCTTGAGTCAGTGCCATGAAACTACACGTTAGGGAATGTAACCCAGTGCAACAGATCTGCATATCATTAAAATTCTCCCTTTAGTGCTACTTGCCTGCAAACATTCATACTTCACTCATCTATTTGCTCGAAGTTGCTTCACATATTCATCTATAACCCCTTTGACTTTAGTTTCTTGTAGACAGTAAATATCGGCCCTCCACTTGTGTATTAAACTCTGCAAAGTGCTCGCTTTTCCTCTAAAGAAATAGATCTTGGGCCTAACTCAATCCAAAAGCTAACTCATGAGGTGAGGATTTCTCAAGCCATATAAGGAGACGACCCATCCCATCAACCACCGATGTGGGACTTCTTTTCACACCCTCTTCCACGCCCAGGAATTTGGAGCATGGGCAATTTAATAAGGGCGCCCAACATCAGGTGAGATGGGTCCTGCTCTGCCACCATGTAAAGAAATGGATCTTGGGCCTAACTCAACCCCTAAAGCTAGCTCATGAGAGGAGGATTGCCCAAGACCATACCCAATAACCATTGATGTTTATCAGTAAGAATGACAATACGGCAGGGCAGGGTGGGGCGGGTGAAGCCTTTCCCTGCTACATATTCAACCCGCCCTGTTTAATAATTTTTCTCTCTTTCAACCTGCCCTACTACATTTTATTTTTAAGTTTGCAACTGTGCTCTTTTTTATTCGTTTTTTTTTCTACAAACCCAAATCATGTTTGTGCTTGAGATCATGATAAGAAGATTTTACTTTTGTTTAAAATGCTTCTTGGCAGAATATAATGTTTTTTAACATTAGTTCAGATTTAAGATGACGAGTCAGGTGTAATTAGTGTATGAAAGTAAGTTTCAGAGGGAAAAAAATCACATTATAACTGTGAAGATGATGAGAACATAGTATTATGCTATATAGGAATTTTCAAAAAAAGTTTAAACCATTAACAAATTTCAGAATTCCATAGATAAACAATGTAAAAAGTTGATTTAAGTTTATTATTTACAAGTATCCTAAGGTGTTAAAATTTATATCTATGTACTGTAATAAGCAAAGAATATATTAGTTCTTAAGTTTCTATTAAAACTTACATAATAGGTGAGATACGTAATCCATAGCAAAAATCCCAAGTAACCCGCCCTGCCCCGCAATAGATTTTCAAAATCTGCACTCTGCCCCGCCCCCTGCCTTGCCCCACATAAATCCAAACCCGCCCTGCCCTGCATAGCTCCAAACTTGCCCCACCGCGCATTCGCCCTGCCCCCGTTGCCATCCCTATTTTTCAGCCTAAGGCTTTGTTCTATTACCTATGTTGTAAGCTTTCCAGTCTTTAAAGTAAGGTTCAATGCTAAGAGAAAAGTGTTTCACGACTCTGCTCCTATTTTCCCTCTTTTACAATTACCACACATCACTTGCCTAGCTTGGGTTGGGTTCAATTAACATTGGGTGTGGGACTTCTTCACAACCTCCTATTGTTTATCCACTGTAACGTTCCATGAGATTATATTTTTCTTCATGGACAAACAACTGACTGCAACTTCCCCCTGTTTCTATCCCTATTGCTTTTGAATTTGACATTAAAAGAAACTAAATTCTTAAGTTCTAGTGAACCTTTCCGTCTTGGAATTGAAAGAATCTGTGGCACTAGATTGTTAATCTTTGTCTTGCTGTCAGTTTTTCGGAAAAATAGCAAAGGCCTCTTTTTCACACCCCTTGACATCCTCTGCAAATGGATTAATCAATTTAATTATGTTGCTGTGCACCCAGAGAGTTGCATCCATCACAACAACAACAACAACAACATACCGGGAGAGACTCCACTTAAGTGGGGTCTGGGGAGGGTAGAGTGTATGAAGAACTTACCCGAGAGGCTGAGAGTTGCATCCATTTCATCATCTTGAAATTGAACATTAATTGGTTCTGCATGTTCGTTAATCACCCTTGTAACTTCAATTAGTTGCATGCTTGATGTCGGCTGGGCATTTTTGTGAGAAATGTTTCCTTCTTCAATGCTTGTTACCACAATGTGATCACCTTTGCCCTGGTCTTGTACTGTAGGCATGAACAGGTTGAATTTGAGTTGCGATGTTTCCTGTATTGTTCGCAGGGAGAATAATCGAGACTTCTATAGATATTGGCTGTGTTTGTATCTCAAGAAGCATGGTGTCAGGCTCATATAAGATGTCCCGAGGGTCTTGGATCCTTTTAATTATTATAGGATCAGTTGGGCTTGTTAAATAATGGTCCAGAGACTTGTGGCTGACTGGAGGATCGGGTATAGGCGACTTCAAAAAGTCACGTGCCTCCCCACGTGCTTTTATTTTGAAATTGTTTGCTTCCTTCAATGTGCCCACGTGATCTGGGCTCTGATGTGTAGTCCATGCCCCTCGCCCCTCGCCCCCCTTTTTAACAGGATCTGTTTGCCCTATATTTCATAGCTACTATAGAGCTTTTATCACCAAGTTTGTCTCTGACCGCTACTCTTGCCGGAATTGCACACCAAATCAGAATGGTGTAAACATACCCATCTCTTTCAACCTCCACTTCCTTTGGAACGTTTCCTCCATCTCCATTCACTTTAATCCTCGCCCATCGCAAATGATTTCTTAAGCTGGTTTCTTTTTCAGTTTCAATACATCCACCAAACTTTGTTTTTTTCTTGGAAAATCTTTCGAGACCACAGATTCAGAGGAAGCCCCAAAAGACGAATCCATGCAGAGCTTCTATCTGTCGTATGTGTAGCATTAATGAATCTTTCTATCTATAATGCAATCTTCCCCCATCCTTCTTTAGAAGTCCCGTCAGGAATAATTGTTACTGCTCTGCTTTCTCCTTGTACAACAATAATGTTGATGTACCTTCCATCTCGAGTGGTTCCCTAATGCAGGAAGAATTGGATGACATCATAAGGTATGGATCAAAAGAATTATTTGCTGATGACAATGATGAGGCTGGAAAATCCCGACAAATTCATTATGATGATGCTGCAATAGATAGGTGAGTTTTACTTGCAAGAAAAAATAGATAGGTAAGTTTTGTTTACCCAGAGATTCCTTCTTTAGTTTCTCTTTTTAAAAATAATTTTGGGGTATGACTTTTTAAATTTTGAATTGTACATCTCCCACCATCTCATTAAGTTGGACCTTCCTTTTTGATGCGTCCCAAAAAGCTGACCTATCCATAAATGGCAAATATTTCTCCCTTGAAAAAAAATTAAATGAAAGTGTTAACCTTCTGTTTTATTTTATATGGCACTACAATTATTTGGGGAGTCGATCTTCTTTCTTTGTTTACCGTGAGTTTTTGCTACATTTTAAAAGTATTGTTAATTATAACAAATTATATAGTGTAGTCCTTATTGTGTAGTTTCTAATTATATAAATTTGAGTCATAAAGAAATTGATATTCAAATTGAATAAAATTTGAGTGATTTGTCTGTCGTACTCCTATTCCCACCATTCTTTCCAAGATGAAGGTAATAGTGTATATTGTTTCTATATTGATTCTACAGTCTTCTGTACTGCTCGATGTTTCACATTTTAAACAATAATTTTTAGCACGACTACCAAACTCAATGTACTATTTTTTTTCCAAACATTTTATTCTGAAATTACACGCAGGTCAAATGGGTCTAATTTGTTGGGTCTGGGGAGTACTAAGTACTACTCCCTTTGACCCAATTTATGTGACATCCTTTCCTTTTTAGTTTGTCCCAAAAAGAATGTCCCCGTTCTATAATTAGAAATAATTTTACTTTAAAATTCCCCTTTTACCCTTGATGAAATGATTTATAGCGAAGCAAATATCTAAGGTTTGTTTTGGATCACAAGCTTCAAGAGTCTTCCTTTTTTTTCCTTAAACTTCGTGCCAAGTCAAACATTGCCACATAAATTAGGACGGAGGGATTATATGTTTTATAAAAATTATAATTCAAGTAATTTATTCATTCTATATTTTTTAGACTGCTTGATCGTGAGCAAGTTAGAGATGAGGATGCTGCAGTGAATGATGAAGAAGAGGATTCATTTCTGAAGGCTTTTAAGGTTTTTATCTACTCTAGCATTTGACTCGAATTATAGCAAAATTCACTAAAGTAAAGTGTTGCAGATTATTCCTATATCTTGTTTGACAAATTGAAAGTTGAAACGTAACGTTGTAATTGAAATTGCTCTTCTGTGGGCTTGCTCTACTTACATTTTAATGACGCGAATTGACTTGGGATTAAAATATTGTTATCATGTATTAGATGCTGAAAGTAGTAATGATGGCTGTAGTGCTACTAGTGATGCTGTTATAATCACTAACTTCATATATGTTCAGGTCTCTTTTGTATTGTTTTTAATTCGTTTTTCACCTCAAAGAAGCATGCACTTTACTTCTCGCTTAAGCGCTAGGAGCCTTGTTGCTTCCTTTTCTTTTTAGGCCGCTTTTATTTCCTTTAATAACACTGGCTTAACAATCTTACAGTAGCTAAGTTTAGTGCATTAAAGGTTAAATAAATACATTTTTGATTAAAGTAAATTTACTTCCCCAGAAAAAAGAAATAAATACATGTTAATAAACTTTACTTGGTAAACCAAAAAGCAAGTTATGATTAGTCACTAAAGAGGACACTTCTCATAAAGTATAATTGTTCTCTTTATTGTCAACATGTTTAACTTGTAGCATATGCTAGCTGTATACTTATTCTCTACTTATAATGGTGAGGCATCTTTCAGATGATAAATGTATAGTTCAATATAATTGAGCACCAAAATAAGTATGTTCTTTTTTACTAATGAAACTCAGTCAGTTGACATAGTCTAGTTTTTTTTTAAATTTGGGTAAGGTAAAGTATTTTATTTACAATACGGAGAAAACCCCGTATATATAACCATAAAAGTAGAGAAACCTATAGCAAAATATGGTTCTCTACAAAAGAGGCCCAGTCTTCTCTACAAACAGGAACCTCATGGTTACACCAAAAAGAAACTAGGAACAGAAGACTGTTTTGCAGTTTTACAATATCTTGCTCGACCCCTTCAATAGCTCTCCTATTTCTCTCTTTCTATATAACCAGCATAATGGCTAGTTGCGCGACATTTGATACCCTTGGCTCCTCTCCCGCGACCTTAAAGCCCAACTTTGCAATGCTTCCATCATTGTGCCTGACATCAGCCATTGTATTCCACACCAGCTAAGGACCACCGACCACAAATTACCAGCCACTTTATAATGCAACTTATTAAATGTATATGAATTAGATACTCTAGTACAGTTTTCTCAGGTCCTTCCAGTTTAATGTGGAACTGAAGTTATGCAACAGTACATATTCACCACCTACTTAGTGCTGTCCTTGAATGGACTTTTTTGCTTGCATATAAAGTATTTTTTTTTTACAAATATTTGGCTTTGAATAAGAAATAAATTAATTTGATGGTTTATGTGGTTTTTTGTAACGATAATTAATAAACAATGTTATGATGATTGATATACTAAATTCCTCGTTTAGTTGTGTAAGTGCTATCGTTTAAAATTCGTGGTTGCACTTTTGTCGTCGTTTTTCATTTACTGATATAAACTGATGAATGACTTAGGTAGCTAATTTTGAATACGTTGAAGAAGCAGAAGCAACAGCGGAAGAAGAAGCACCAACTGCCCCTGTGGAGAATAAAGCAACTGTAAACAATTCTGAGAGAGCAATTTATTGGGAAGAACTGCTACGAGATAGATATGAAGTGCATCAAGTTGAAGAATTTAATACTATGGGGAAGGGAAAAAGGAGTCGTAAGCAGGTGTGAAATTCTTTTGCATGTTAATTCAATTTGTTGTTTGTTCTGTTGAATGAGTTTGATGGGCTATTAAACACTGTGTCATGCCTCTCTCCTTCATGTTCTTTGATATTTTCTGGCGGGTGCTCTTTCTTGGACACACGTTAATCTAGCCATTTTTCGCTACTTTCCCTGTTTGATTTCCACGTTTCAAATCTTACTCTTCCTAGATGGTATCTGTTGAAGATGATGATCTTGCTGGTCTGGAGGATGTGAGCACCGATGGAGAGGATGACAACTATGAAGCTGAAGCTGATTCCAGTGATGGTGAGGCAGCTTCACCGGGAGCGCCAGTCGTGAAAAAAGCTCACAGAAAGAAAGCCCGCGGTGGGATACGGGTTCTCAATCTCATTTTTGAATTTCAGTTAAGACGTAACGGAAAACTATATCTTAGTGAAGAATTTATTTTCTTTTGACAGTTGATTCTGCTGAATCACTCCCTTTGATGGAAGGAGAAGGAAGATCATTTAGAGTACTGGGGTTCAATCAAAGCCAAAGGGCAGCATTTGTCCAAATTTTGATGAGGTTTCATTTTGTTCTTTATTGTTTTTCTGCTACATTTTTCTTTATATTTTCCTCTCACGACCTCCTGTCATTGAGTTTGGGATTGGAACATAGTTGTTCTTGTTGTTGTTTTAAATGTAGTAGTACTGATTTCCTACCGTTCTGTATTCACATCTGTTGTGCATGCAAAAATTTGAAAATGTTGGAGATGACTTCTTGTCTTTACAGATTTGGGGTTGGTGTGTTTGACTGGGCAGAATTCACTCCACGATTGAAGCAGAAAACTTATGAAGAAATTAAAGAGTATGTGCATACATCAACTTTGAAGTTGTATATTCCTGGATTATTAGTACATTTAAACTCTGTTGCTCTAGGCGGTAGCTATGTCTCAGCGAGGTGTATTCAAGTGGGGTAGAACAAACTTGCCTTCTGTGCTGAACCACTACCTCTTTCTGTTTTCAAAAGTCGCCCATCATGCATCTTCTTACTCCTCCTCTTCATCTATCTCTCGCTCTCTCTTATATTTTTTATGGATCTGAGATACCGATTGAATAATTAAGATACTTGTGGGTGATTTGGTCCTGTGCCTTCGCATCAAATATGAATTTGATAATTTTTGATGCTGTGTCAATTGCAGTAGACAACTTGATAGGGTATTATATCTTCAATCTATATTATGTTGAAGTTATGGTAACTATAAGTGAAGTTACCCCTGTTGAAAAGTGAAGAAACATCATTGTGACAGTATAACTTATCCCCCCAAAAATGTCAAATTCTTCTCGTGCATCTGTGATGATGTGGTTTTACTTTGATAAATTCCGAGTGTTGTGTGTCTCTTATAGACATGATAGATCATATGTACTGACATGTTCTAATCACTGTCCTACAGGTACGGAGCTCTCTTTTTGTCACACATAGCTGAAGATATCACTGACTCACCAACATTTTCAGGTTAAGAAATTATATTGATTCTTAAATCGTGGTATATGATTTTTATTTATAGGCTTTAGTTTCTCCTTTTCCTTCTGACGGGTCAAGAAACATTTAAATATTTTTGATTGCAGATGGTGTTCCAAAAGAAGGACTTAGAATACAAGATGTGCTTGTTAGGATAGCTGTCTTGCTTCTTATTAGGGACAAGGCAAGTTTTTCATATTCCAGTGTCCTATATAACTTGCAGTATCGAAGTCTCACTGGTGTGTGGTTGTAATTGAGTAGCCCAAACAGGACCTTTGATAGAATGTATTAGATCTTTTCCGATATGCATGTCCTATTTGTACCCCTTGTCTAGTTCTTTACTTCTAGCAACTTTTTTGTTTATCATGGCAATAAAAAATCATAACTATTAAACTTAATATTCAGTTCAGAATACGTTTCATGTCTTTATAAATTGCTCCAATGATCATATCTTTTTTTTCACATCTAACACGTTGTTTGCATCCTCACTTGTGCTACTGCGATTGCAACTTGGTCTTTTGGCATGAAAACACGAGATTCTGTTCTCATGTTTGAAAAGACGACAAATGGAAGTGTCTTATTTCATGGTTAATGCTATTTTGCAATGTGGTTGAGGTATCAGACAGATATAAATATAATGTAACTTGTCCAAAAATCGAATGGTAAATGCAGTGCTGTTGCTGAATTTCTTCTGCCTGCAATGGCTTAAATAATTTATAACTATGACGTTTGCTCGGTTTTCATGTAGTCATCTTGACACTGTCAAATGTTTATATGTGATCTTTAATTTCCAGTAAAACTGAAGTTTTCTACCTTCAGTTGCATTGTCAGATACAGCAGATCTTCGTTAAGCTACAACTATAGAGGTATCTTGGTGTAAGGTTGATAAGTATGTTCTGTTGTTTCAGGTGAAGGCTTTTTCAGAAAAGACAGGTGGCTCTCCTTTTGCCGAGGATATTGTCTCTCGGTTCCCTGGATTGAAAGGTGGAAAACTTTGGAAGGATGAACATGATCTGCTGCTGCTACGGGCATTGCTAAAGTATGTAACCTTTATCACTGCTGATCTCTACCATGGATTTAGGAACTGCTTAACCAGTTGAAATAAGTCTGTAGTTCTGAAATTGCGCTTCATCAAAAACGACTAGGACAGGAGTTGATTAGATTGCATTTACCAGTAGTGAAAAGCATGTGAAAGTCTATTGAATTAAAGAGATGAAGGCTCTGAAATCTGAATAGATGATCTTGAGTATTGTTCTTGTACTTAATTGGCCTACTTTCTTTTCATCTATCACTACTACTTGAACCCTTCCCTAAAATGCTAATAAAGTGAATACGGTAGGTCTGACAAATTCACAGTAAAATATTAAGATACTTGTACTCTTTACTTCAAAAGCTTGATTGGAGAATTTATCCTGTAGCTTATTGTTAAGAGTCCCACATCGGATATGGAATGGTATTGGTCTCCTTATATGGTCTTGGGCAATCCTTCCTTTGAGTTTTTGGGGTGTGAGTTAGGCCCAGGACCTAATTTTTACACTTACAAAAGTAAAACTTGTGAAAATGCTCCAAATCTTGGCTGAATAACGGAAAAGAATTTGCTTTCATCAGTTTATGTTTCATATCAAAATTTTCACTGATTGACATCCAAGATTGCCAATGCCATGTTACATCTTTGCATATGTTCTAGAATGGAACTTGTAACTATTGTACTGTGTCAAGGCCTGATCTTTGCTTGCTAATAATCTTTCGACTGCAATTTGTGTGTTCACGCGATGTAAAACGCCATCTCACATTTGCTCCTTGAAACACAAGTTTATGTATTTAGGGTCACGTCTTTCTTACTGTGCATTTTTATCAACTTCATCTTAGTTTATAAGTTCATCTCTGGATTTCAGGAGCTGGCAGCACAAACGTTAAATCCAATAATTGTGGCAGAAATTGCGAAGTTCTGCTGATACTGTTTTCGATTTTCTGTGTTTATGGTTGTGCAGGCATGGTTACGGAAGATGGCAGGCAATTGTTGATGACAAGGAGTTGAGGATCCAAGAGATCATCTGTAAAGAACTCAACCTTCCCGTCATAAATTTACCCGTTCCCGGAGCTTCTCAGCCACAAGTTCCTCCAGCTCCAGGACCTTTCCAAGAACTGCCGGCTTCAGGAGCTTCTCAAGCACAAGTTACTGTTCCCGGAGCTTCTCAAGCACCACATGGTGTAAATACAGCTAATGCTGGGTCTTCTGGAGGTCAGGTGAAAGCTACTGGTGATGGGAATACCTATGGAGCTGAACTTTCACATGGGATAAGTGATCCTTCAAACCGACAACAAGTTATCCAAGATTCGTCTTCATTGTATCATTTTAGAGAGATGCAGAGAAGACAAGTTGAATTCATAAAGAAAAGGGTGCTGCTTCTTGAAAAGGGCCTTAATGCAGAATATCAGAAAGAAGTCTTTGTAAGTTGTCTGATTAAACTCTTAAAATACACGATGTTGGATTGCTTGTGATCTGTCATGAACATGTCTTCCAAAGGGTGATTGGCCCCTGATTTTTCTGTCGTTCAGTGTATGTCGAGTCAGTATTAGAAAACTAATTCAACGAATTTCATATCCAAGTATTTTATACTCTCTGAGATCCAAGTATTTCATGAGCTAACCTGGTTTCAATGGAACTGCATGTTCTCAGCTAGTTCTCACATTAACTAGTGTAGAACCTTGTGGGTTCCCGACTGTATTTAAGGATATTCTCTCTATAATCAATCATGCCTTGAGAATATGACCCCTTCTCTTGAGGAACAACCATTGGACATGTTTGGAACTTACTACAATTCATGGACTTGCTTAATTGCTTACAATTCTGTGCGCGAACTAGTTTTTGACATCTAGGTCACTAGGGGTGGCAGCTCCATTGGTTACTTCTATGGCTCTACACTTATTCATGTGGTATATTGATCCTTGTGCGTTTCCGTTAGGACGATGAAAAATCTTATGAACTTCCCAACGAAGAGATGGTTTGTGATACCAAGGTTGCGGATGAACCAAATCGAAATGTTGAAGAAGCCAATACTGAAATGATTGACCATTTCCCAAGACTTGTAGCAATTTGTAAGTAGTCATTTGCCTCCTCAAGCTTCTATTGTATGTCATGTAGTAAATGTACTGACCTAGAATCCAATCATGCACTTCCTTGCATGCAGCTCCACAAGGAATCTCTCAAGTTGCTTGTGATGGTAAACCAGATCGTTTAGGTGTTGCAGAGCTTTATAACAAGGTGAATAGTTCACTCCAAAACATACTTTGTTTTCATCTATGCATAATTTGACACATACTTTCCAGTATAAGATAATAAAACGACATTTCTCTGGAAATTATTCTGAAGATGATACATGCATCCTTTTCTGTTTGTTCTGCAGATGTGCCAGGTACTTTCTGGAAACGTCCAAGACTCATTTAATGAGTCTCACCCTAGTTCAGGGATGAGAAAGAACCTCCTTCCGTTGGAAACAATTTGTCAACAGCTGAACCAAATTCTTTCTTCTCCACATCAAAATACTCATAATTTTGAGAGGAATTTGGTTCAAGAAGATTGGAATTCTGAAGCTAGTAAATCCACTTTTCCAGTTCCTTCGTCTAAAGTAGATGATAGGGTGCTCAATGCTGAGAAAGAACATGGCAGTCTTCCAAAAAAACCAGAATCTGGATCCAAGAGTGCTAGCTGTTGTACTCCTGCAGTTGCAATCATGACAGAGAGCCACAATGTTACTCCTCCAGAGATTCTGGAGACTAGACCTAGTAGTTTATCAACTGGAGAAGCTGATATAGAAATGGTGGATCATACTGACATTTCCACCTCCAATGCCTGACCAAACAGAAGAATAGGTTCTGAGGTTTTTCGTATAGATGAAGATTAATAAGTACTTTTGTTGGGTAGCTCCTAGACAGACTGTTATAATGAACAATGACACACTTTTTCCTTTTCCTGTGTGCTGTATACTATTCTCTCTTCACATCCCATGTCTTAACGGACATTGTAAAATGAGCATCAGCGGTCATACTTGAGCATCCTAGTCTTATCACAAGTTCTACCAGCATAATTGCAGTTGAATGAAACCTTGATGGATTTCAGAGAGTTTTGCTGGGTATTCTTGAAAGAAGTCTATTTCCGTCAATTTAATATGATGAAAATATTTTTGTCGAGTCTTTTATCTTCCCATCTTCATTGCTGATGTAACTTGTTACGCTTTACCAAAATAAGGGAAACTCTCGTGGCCTAATTTCCTTTTGATGTTCTATGTGCTAGTGAAACAATAGCAATAGCATGAATCCCAGCTACGACACGCGAAGGAATGGTTCCATGAATCATGGGCGGATCTTAACAGATTTCCCCTCAGAGGACTACTACGACTACATCATCGTCGAGGCGCCTCGGTCTGAATATGCCAGGTTGGTTGACAAACCCAAGGGCAAAGTTGTGTGTGTGTGGGGGGGGGGGGGGGGGGGGGAGGCAGCCGGAAAGGATAGATCCTGAGGTTCTAGAAAATAATAAACAGGAGTGTGGGTACATACAAACTTGACGGATGGGATAAGAATCATTTTTTGGGCGATCAACCAATCCCAACACTGACTCGGCTCGCTCCAACTTGCTGAGCTGCGGATGCCTCTTATTCACTTTTATAGACTTCCCTTTGTTATAGTAATATTTTACCATTATTTTAAAAAAACATTGGCAAAGGTACAGCAGTCAGCTGCGGTGAAGCTACATATTTCCCGTTTTTTTAAAAAAGAAAACTCTTCTCGACAACAACGTTACAGATATTTTAAATTCAGTGTGACCGAAACTAAGAGCCCGTTTGATTGACTTATTTTAAGAGTTTTTAAGCCAAAATAGCTTTTATGCATATTTGAAGTGTTTGGGTAAAATAAAAGTGTTTAAAAGCATTTTTTTAAAGCTAAAAGGGCAAAAATAAGTCAAAAACCAAAAACTATAAATCATAGCTTTTGCTTTTGACTTATAAGTCAAAAAATAAAAATTAATCCAAACATTCACTAAGACGGGAAACTAGTTGGCTTCATTGCCTGCCATTATTCCGATATAATGGGATAATGTGCACAAACAACCTATTCTTGGGCTGCTATTTGGATTTTAACTAGGGTTTAAGAATTATTTAAAATTTAGGGGGTCATCCGCAGGAATCTTCCTACTTTGGGGTGTGGTCTTTCTAATTTTTTTGTTCTTTATTTGATTTGCATTTTCTTTGGGGACTTAGATTTAAATTTAATGTGTTTCACAATCGAAAAAAATTAGGGGGTTCGTTTTGGTTTTGGGTCTCCGATGAATAGGTTCAATAGATGAGAGAATTAAGGATACCCATCAAAAAGACTAACACAATCCATAAGAATGTACCAGAAAATACAACATAACCCTTCTTTGCATTTTGAAGAACTTCCTATGTTATACTATTCAAATTCTCGATGACGAATTGATTTGATAGTTAAGATATTGTTATTCATGATATTGAATTTTCGCCCTTTAGCACTCTAAGTAATAAAAATGAAGACAAAACTATTCCTAATATCTTTTTTTTTAAAAAAACTGTAAGGTAAAAAAAAGTTCATTCAGCATAGGTTATGACCTATAAGACATAATTTCAGTTTTAGAACATTATACCTTAGGTTCATACACTGAACTTGCCTTATAGGGCATAACCTGTGCGTTTGTGAATTTCTTTTGGCTTAGGCATAACTTGTTCTTGGGGCATAAGTTTACTAGTATGAACTTCTTAAGGCATAAAGTTCTAAAACTGAACTTATGCCTAAGGCATAACTTGTGCCTTGAGACAAAGTTCGATTTAGGACATTATACCTTAAAAAGTTCATATACCAAATTTATGCCTTAGGTATAACTTGTGTTTTGGTGCATAAGTTCAGTACGTAGTATGAACTTGTGCCTAGTGATTTTTTTTAATATTCAGGGTAAAGGTTTGCCTTGCAAATTAGATAACAGTGAACTTATGCTCCAAGACAATCATTCTCTAAAATGGTTTGCCTAGCGAAATTAAGTCATAATTCAGGATACTTTGGAAAATAAATTCTCATTAAATGAACAGTAGAAACAAAAATTACAGACCACCCCAAATATGGACAGTACCCACCTAAACAATTAGCATGCTTCTTCTACATCGCTTGTTCTTTTTCCACTCCACTATACAGAACTCATTTCGACAAAAAAATAATTCTCTTTCGCTAGTAATTCACAAATCAACACAACTACATCCACAAAAAATTTCGTTGTCTCTTATCACAAAGACCCAAAACTCATGTGAACACTCCTTTTCCGGTCATAACAAAAGTTTGGAGATTGTTGGCTTTATTATTTCTCATAATAAAGATGTATAAACCTGAAATTTGAGCTTGAAATTTGAACTATACAATTTAAAACTTCAGAATACCTGAAAAATTGAACTTTAGGTCGTAGTGTCACTGTAGTTTAAAATAAAAAAATTGAATTCAAGGATACTAAAACTGAAAATCCTAAGTTTGAATTGAAAAATCGAACGTAAGGACACAGTGTTCTAGAGTATTAAACGAAAATAATCAAACTTAAAGGACATTGAGTCCTAAAATTTTGAATTGAAAAATTGAATTTAAGGACACAATATCTTAAAGTTTTGATTTGAAAAACTGAACTTCAAGACACAGTATTCTGAAGCTTTAATCTAAAAAGATGAACTTCAAGATATTAAGAAACTAAACTTTAGGACATTCATGATGTCCTGAAGTTTTTGAAAAAACTTTGAACTTCAGGGCATATCGTCTTGAAGTTTGACAAAGCAAAAAAGAAGCACATCTAAATTTTTTTTTATTTTAAGTTATGATTAAATATTAAAATTTACAGATGCTGAATAAAACTTAATAATAGTCCCAAAGCGACTATCTAGTGATATCTCTATGAAATAATCATAGCAAAAATTTAACTGTACAATTTTCTTTAGGGACTAGTGCACAACTGGCTCTGGACCAAAACATTGGATATGAAGTTGACCAGGGAATTTCAATTGAAATTTAATAACCAAAATGTATTTTTTTATTTGATAAAATGGCTAAAGCTCTCCCAATCTATTACTATTTTTTCAACTACACATTTAATTTTATGGGGGTTCTATTAGAATAAGCGGCTGATTTTTTAGGTCGATACTATCCCTATTTTGAGGTGGTCTTTAATTTTTGTCCCTTAAATTGGTGGTCTTTAATTTTTGTCCTACTACTCATTTAATGAAAAGTTATTGTCCAAAGTATCCTTAACTATGACTTAATTTTGCTAGGCAAACTTTTTTAGAAAATGTATGCCTTGGGGCATAAGTTCAGTGTTTCTAATTCGCAAGGCAAACCTTTACCCTTAATATTAATAAAAATATCACTAGGCACAAGTTCATATTACACCACTAAACTTCTGCACCAAGGCATAAGTTATACCTAAGACATAAGTTCAGTCGGCATAATATTCTAAAATTGAACTTTGTCTCAAGGCACAAGTTATGTGTTAGGATACGATTGTTTTGATGACTGACAAGAAGCATGAAACAGGTCGGTCAAACTGGTCCATAGGACATCAGAGCACAGGAATTCCAAGTAAAGTAGGACTGTGATATGTCAAACTCCACGTAGGCAAGATAGCTGGACAAATCGAGTCAGTAGAAAGATAGGCCAGCACGGATAAAGAAGAGTTGGACTATAACACAAATGAAGACATGAGGTTGAATATAGCAAGGAGTCTCACTTGAAGTAGAAGTCGATGCAAGTAGAATTCGGAGGCAAGAAGGAGATCGATGGAGAGAAGAACTCCTTGAGGAGGTGTGCTTAAATAGTAAAGCAACTATCCAAAACACACACGCACTTACAGAGCAAAAAGGCAATTATGAGATTGACTTTACAGGTGCAACGAAGGTGACTGAGAAACACATTGAAGAACCTGGTCCTAAGTACAAAGTCTAGCTAAGGTATCTTAGTAGTGAAGTATTAAGAGTTGTTCTTTGAGTTGTAATTATAGTTTAGTGTGTTATAGACTGAAGTAGGATTGTTATCTTCAAGTTGGGTGAACTCGAATATTTGGGAAACACAAACCTTGTGTGGTTGGAATTGTTAGGAGTTAGAGTTTATAATTCCTAGGTTACATCGAGTTGTAATCAATTCTGTTGAGGCTCATTATTTGGTGAAGTTTGGGGTTAAATCCTGTAGTGGTACAGGTCGTGATTTTTACACCTTTGTGAGTCGGGTGGTTTTCCACGTAAAAATCACTGTCTTATTTACTTACTACTTTCTTACTGTTGAAACACGTTAGGCAACCTGTTTCATTGATAGACAACTAATTAAGTTAAATAAGTAGGTCGTGCAGACTATCAATTGGTATCAGAGCGGGTATCTTAATTGAAGGCTAACACCTTAAGATTAGATCCGGAAAATGAATTCTGCACCACTAATTGGGCATAGTGAAGGACAGTCCACCACTAGGCCTCCCCTCTTTAATGGATTTCACTTCGTTTGGTGGAAATCTAGGATGGAGGACTTCATTCAAGCCAAAGACTATGAGTTGTGGGATAGGATTACTATGAGACCAATTATCCCTATGAAAACTATTGATGGAGAATCTGTGAAGAAAGTAAGAAGTGAGTTCACTCCAGATGATCTCATTGCTCTTAAGAAGAATGCTAAAGCAAAACCTATCCTAGTCTGTGGACTGGGTCCTGATGAGTACAACAGAGTGCCTAGTTGTACCTCTGCTAAACAGATCTGGGATGCCCTGGTGAATGCACATGAAGGTACAAGCCAAGTGAGAAAATTCAGAGTAGCCATGTTGTTCACTGAATATGAAACCTTCAAGATGAAGGAAAGTGAGTCACTTCAGGATATGATAACTCGACTTACTACCCTTGTAAATGAACTATCATCCTTGGGAAAAGTCCTGACCACTGAGGAACAAATTGAAAAAGCCTTAAGAATTCTGCCAAAGTCAAATGGGATGTGAAAGTCACAGCCATTAGAGAAGCAAAGGACATCACTGTCATGTCTCTTGATGAACTGGTTGGAAACTTGAAGACATATGAGATGAACATGGAAGAATCCAAGAAGGTTGCAGTATCCAAAGAAAGGTACTTGGCACTGAAAGCATCTGAAAGTGATGACTCCGACCTTGATGAAGAACAAGTTGCATTCCTGGCAAAGAACTTCAAAAAATTCTTCAAGAGAGGAAACAAATATGACAAGAAAGGAACAGGTAGCAAGAAGCGGTCCAATAACAAAACTCAAGGAGGATGCTGCAAGTGTGGAAAGACCGACCGCATGGTTAAAGACTGTCCCCAATGGGAAATTGAGTGGAAAAAAGAAAGAGCTGAAAAGGAAGAAAAGATGAACTCTAAGAAGAAAGAAAAGTAGGACTATGCCATGTAGCTGCCTGGGGATCAGGAACTGAGGAGTCTGATAATGAAGAAGTAGATGAAACTGCCCTCATGGAAATTGGAGACTCAGATCTGGAAGAAGAAGAAGAAGAGATTGACTCTGAGGTAAGTTTTCTTGAACTTAAAGATAAATTGCATCTTTTTTCTAAAAGAAAACTCATTTTTCTAATGAATGCACTGATTGAAGACTATGTTGAACAAACTTCTGATAGGAACCAATTGTTTAGTGCTCTTGCAAGTCTAAAGTTTGAATACATTGATCTTGAGACATGCAAGATTGCCACTGACAAAGAAAATGGTATCTTAAAGGAACAGGTCAGTCAACTTGATTCAAACAACCTAAGTCTAAAATCAAAAATTCTGAAAATTGCAATCTCTGAAAAGGGCAAAGATAAAATCAGTAACAATCAAGAGTTAGCTGAATCAGAACTGAAAACATGCAAAGAAAATCTTCTCTATGAAAGGAAAAAAGTGAGAAAATTGAGTCTAGAAAACTCCAGGATAAAGTTTGATCTTGAAAACGCTAATAGGTGGACTAACTCATCTAGAATAGTGAACAAATTTGGACAAAGGACTCATAATGAAAAGGCAGGTCTGGGATTTCATAAAGAAACACCCTCTACCAAAGACCTGTGTTTCATTTGTGGACAGCTGGGGCAACCCACCACTGAATGTCCCACTGCAGCCTGGTACATAAATGAAAACCTTAAACAGGCTAAAAGAAATAGCTCTGAATCTGTGCAGAGGAACAGGTCCACTAACCTGTTGCCTCGATGGGCTAGAAGAAATTTGATACCTCCTTTTGCTCATAAGAAAGGACCCAAGCTTGTCTGGGTTCCTAAAACTAACCCTTAAAACTATTTTGCAGGTGAAAGTGAAAGGGAGCAAGAAACATTGGTACTTGGATAGTGCTTGCTCAAGGCATATGACAGGAGACAAAGAAAAGTTCCTTTCACTCACCTCAATTAAGGGAGGAAATGTCTCTTTTGGAAGAGGCAAAAAGGGTAAAGTTACTGGTGTTGAAAAAATTGGAAAGTCAGCATCAAAGGCAGTAGAAGAAGTGTATCATGTAGATGGGCTGAAGCACAACTTACTTAGCATCTCTTAGCTGTGTGACAAAGGTAACAAAGTAACTTTCACTTCTGCAGGTTGCAAGGTCAAGAAAATGGATACCAAGGAAGTTGTTCTGACAGCAAAAGGGTATAAAAATATGTATAGAGGTAATATTTTAGGAATGCCTGACACTGATCTAACTTTTCTTAGTGCAATTGACTGTGACCCCCTACTATTTCACAAACGACTTGGACATGCTAGTTTGAAACAGCTAAACAAACTTGCTTCAAAGGACTTAGTTATAGGCTTGCCTAAAACCAAGTTAAAAAATGAACAAGTCTGCCATGCCTGTGTAAGGGGGAAGCAAGTAAGATTCTCTTTTAAAACAAAAAACATGGTAAGTACTACCAAGTGTCTTGATCTAATTCACATGGATCTGTGCGGACCAATGAGAGTAAGAAGCAAAGGTGGTAAAAGGTATGTATATGTTCTTGTTGATGACTACTCTAGGTATACTTGGACACTGTTTTTAACCTCTAAAGAGGATGCCTTTGATGTCTTCACCATATTTGTTAAGAAAATAGAGAAGAAGCTAGGATTCTCCTTAATCTTTATAAGGTCTGACCATGGTACAGAATTTGAAAATGCCAATTTCCTAGAATACTGCTCCTCTAGAGGTATAGATCACAACTTCTTAGCTCCTAGAACTCCTCAGTAAAATGGAGTGGTTGAGAAAAAAAATAGGACCCTAGAGGATATAGCTAGGATAATGATGATAGCAGGAAATCTTGCCAAAAATCTCTAGGCTGAGACAATGAACACTTCTTGCTACTTCATAAATAGGTGCATGACTAGACCTCTGATAGATAAGACTCCCTATGAACTTCTTAAGGGAAGGAAACCAAATATTCCTCATCTCAGATCCTTTGGTTGCAAGTGTTATGTGCATGATAATGGGAAAGATAATCTTGATAAGTTTGATGCTAGGAGTGATGAAGGGATATTTTTAGGGTACTCTCCACATAGAAAAACATATAGGGTGCTGAATAAGAGAACAATCTGTGTTGAAGAAAGCGTGCATGTTGTCTTTGATGAATCTATTATTTCCACTGACACTAACATGCAGGTTAAAAGTGAAACTGATGACAGTCCGCAGGAACAGGTTGTACAACCCGGTCCATCTGATGGACAAACTGCGGGCTCATTGATAGGGGGAACAACTGCTAGCACACTGACAGGTGTAACAACTGAGTGCACAGTGACAAGGGGAATACTCAACCATGACTCATCTGGTGGATCTTCACAAGGGATAGTACTGAAAAACTACAAGTACAAGGATTCACATCCCATTGACAATGTTCTCACAGATCTGACATCTGGAATCACTACCAGAGCAGGTCTTACGAACTTGTGTGCTTTTGAAGCATTTTTGTCAATGATTGAGCCAAAAAGGGTAAAAGAAGCACTCCTTGATGAGGACTGGATAATGGCTATGCAAGAGGAACTCAACCAATTTGAAAGAAGCAAGGTGTGGCACCTGGTTCCTCCACCCAATGATAGAACTATAATTGGCACAAAATGGGTGTACAAGAATAAGCTTGATGAAGATGGAACAGTTACAAGGAACAAGGAAAGGCTAGTGGTCCAAGGATACAACCAATAGGAAGGAATTGATTTTGATGAGACATTTGCACCAGTTGCCAGGCTTGAAGCAGTCAGGTTACTTGTTGCTTTTGCTGCATTCATGGAGTTCACTCTATATCAAATGGATGTAAAGAGTGACTTTCTAAATGGAAATCTCAAGGAGGAAGTATATATGTGAAGCAACCACCTAGATTTGAGAGCTCAAAATTTCAAAATCATGTATACAAACTGGACAAAACACTATATGGATTGAAACAGGCTCCAAGGGCTTGGTATGAGAGATTGTCCAAGTTTCTTCTGAAAATGGGGCATACAAAAGGTAAAATTGACAACACCTTGTTTTTGAAAAATAATGGCAAAGACCTGCTGATTGTACAGGTGTATGTTGATGACATTATCTTTGGATCTACTGATGCTAAACTAACTCAAGAATTTGCCAAGCTGATGAATGGTGAGTTTGAAATGAGCATGATGGGAGAACTCAACTTCTTCCTAGGACTTCAAATCAAACAAACCCCAACTGGAACCATGATTCATCAACAAAAGTATGTGAAAGAGCTGCTCAAGAGGTTCAATATGGAGGAAGCAAAGGAAATTGACACTCTTATTGCTACTACCATAAAATTAGACCTGGATGAAACAGGTCCATCGGTGGAAGAAAACCTGTATAGAGGTATGATTAGATCCCTTTTGTATCTTACTGCTAGTAGACCTGATATAGTCTTTAGTGTGGGATTGTGTGCAAGATTCCAAGAAAATCCAAAAGAATCCCACATCAAGGCTGTCAAAAGAATTTTGAGGTATCTCAAAGGTACTACTGACCTGGGGTTATGGTACCCTAAGGGAAGAAACTTTGAACTTGTGGGATATGTAGATGCTGACTATGCAGGTTACCTAGTTGATCAAAAGAGCACAACAGGTATGACACACTTCCTTGGATCATGTCTGATCTCATGGTCCACTAAGAAGCAGAATTCTGTTGCCCTGTCCACGGCTGAGGCTGAGTATGTAGCTGCTGGCTCATGTTGTGCCCAACTTCTTTGGATAAAGCAACAACTATTGGATTTTGGTATAAATGTTGGCTGTGTTCCTATTTTTTGTGACAATACTAGTGCCATAAACATTGCAAAGAATCCTGTGCAACATAAAAGAACTAAACATATTGATATAAGGCACCACTTTCTCAGAGATAATGTTGAAAAAGGTCTTATTTCAATTATGGTTTGCCCTACGGAGGAACAAATTGCTGACATTTTTACCAAGGCTTTAAGTAGGGAGAATTTTGAGAAAAATAGGTTAGACTTGGGGATGATTAAGATTTCATAAACCACCTTCAATGATTGGTTAGAAATCTGAATCTATTCATATAGTTATCTAGTTAAGATTTAATCCTTTCAGTCTTACACATAATGATGTGTGTCCCACTGCTTAATGTGAAGGCTCTTTTTGCTCATGATCTTATTGTCCTGTACAGGGGATTCATCTCCGGCAAATAAGAATTGTTGTTCATTGAGTTATCCAAGGTATATTTTCATTACTATATTTTGTGTTTCTAATTAAGTGAACCAGCTAAGCTCACATTCTTCTTCTCACGCTCCTTATCAAAGAAGGACATCTCACACTACCAAAACACTATGAGTCCACATCCTTTCAAAAAGCTGACGCCGCTTTCTCATTAATCATCGACACCCTAGCCTCTGCCTTCCAATGAACCGTTTCACCTTCCTTGTGTCATCCACCCTTATTTAAACTTCTCTCTCTCTCTCTCTCTCTCTCTCTCTCTCTCTCTCTCTCTCTCTCTCCTAAGTCTGTACCTCATACTCTATCACACCAAATTCAAAATCGAAAAAACCCAAACAGTTTCACCATGGATTCCTCATCTCAGTCCACCCCCATGTCAGACTCCATTGACTCTCTAGCAATGGTTGCCTATGGAGACACCAATAATGATCCCCCAGAAATTCCTCCCACTCCCTCTTTCAAAATGTCCGACTTTGCTCCATGGAAGGAATATCTAAATCAGTTCTCCAATTCACCTACCCCCAATCCCCTCCATCCTACTCTTTGCACCATCCCTCCTTTGTAACTCCGCTTCATGCAATTTATGCTGACGGAGCTCCACTTAGGGCCTCAGTGCCAAAGAAGGTGAGAACCCGACTAAGGAAGGCCTCCGGTGTCTCAATCTCTGTCCCTGAGCATGAACCCTCCGATGCACCATCTCCCACACCTGCTCCAACTAGGGTTTCTCATACTCGTATCACAAGGCGTAGGGAGGAAGAAAATCTTTAGTCTTCTCTTCATGCAAGCAAGAAAAAATGACAAAATTCCAGTCCCTCACCCTCTCAAGTAGTCTCATCTGGAGATGATTTTGCTTTTAAGCCAAATACATCACGGCAGGGTCATCAAATGCACTGTTCCTAAAGCCTCATCTCCTTATCCCTCTAAAACTCCACCACTCCCAAAATCCTCATCCAAGCAGACCCCAGCTACCTCCATTAGAAAATCCACCAAAAAACCCCCAAAGTCTAACCGTTCCTCTTCTCCCAAATCCTCGAAACAGGTATCCCGACCTGGTCCATATGACTACTCAGACTCTGAGGATGCTGAGGAAGCAGACACCTCTGGGATCACTAACCCAAAGTTGTTGCATCTTCTCCACTTCAAAAAATGGTCCATCATTCGGGGAAGGGTCGTTACTGGCTTTGGAGGTCCAGAAATGGATATTCTCCTCACCAAACTTGAAGCCCAAGGTTGGTCAGAGCTGTTTTTACAAGGTGAGGTTCAGTGAAAGTTTGGTTGCCCTGAGGTGACTGAGTTCTATACTAATGGGTCTGAAAGGGGTTCCATATTTGCTACTTCTGTAAAGGGCGGTAGACATCCAATTAAGGGCAGCTGATATCTCAAGGATCTTGAACATTCCCACGGGGGGTTGGGCTGAATATATCAAGTTTGACTGGCCTCCATTGGACAACATGTCCTCTGCACTTGCCATTACCAGAAAGTTCTCTGGTCAACTTGGTCTATCTCAGCATAGACGTGTGTTCAAAAGGGAAATGTCCCCACTCCACCAGTTGTACTTTGACGTGGTGCATAAAATGGTCACTCCAAGAAAGAAACGCCGCACTGAGGCCAAATTTTTGGACATGACCATCATGGAACTTCTTGAAACAAAGTTCAAGATCGAATTTCCTAGTCTGATGGAGAAACACATGCACAGGGTGCTCATTAAGGATAAAAAAGACATGCTCTACCCTATGGCTTCTGGCTGGCTGACATATTCGAGGACTACTCTATTCCCGTCTAGGTCTGGACCTTTCAGACTATAAAGGACGTGCTTGGTCGTGTGAACCACCTCGCCTTACCTGCTTCAATGAGAGGGGATGACACTCCCCTGCAGAAAGCTTGGAATGCACTGGCTAATGCCACTATGGAACTTGACAAAGCAAGGGTTGCTCATCTACTTGAAAAGGAAGCATTACAATCTTAGGTGGCTACCATTGAAGCTGAGTTGGCTAAGGAAAAATCTTAAAATGCTGCTGCTATACGCTGTCTTACTCAGCTCTTGCCTATACCACCATCTTCTTCCAACCCACCTGCCTCTTAGTTCCTTGCCCCTAGTCGTTCTTTCCTTTCTTTTGTTGCTTAGATGGTTTACTCTCTTGCTTTCATGATTGTAGTATGATACTATCTAGTAATGATCAATGAAATGATTGTTTTTTTGCCATCTCTGCTCTGTACTGTCTAATACATTCTTGTGCATGATTTATTTTTCACATTGATTTGCACTGGTGATAGCCCCAGTGGCCATGATTGGATTATTAACTCTTATAAAGTGCACTAACTGAATTGGACAAGTTTTTAATGATGCCAAAAGGGGGAAAACATTTTATAACCCAGTTAACTAACTTGGTCCACTCAAATGTTTCATGCTTAAAGTGTCCAGGTACAAGTTGAGGACTGGTGAAAGGAAACAACATGTAGTCTAAGTGACATGAGTTTGTCATCATCAAAAAGGAGGAATTTGTTAGGATACGATAATTTTGATGACTGACAAGAAGCATGAAATAGTTCGGTTAAACTGGTCCATAGGACATCAGCGCACAGGAATCCCAAGTAAAGTAGGACTGTGATATGTCAAACTCCACGTAGGCAAGATAGCTGGAAAAATCAATTCAGCAAAGAGATAGGCCAGCACAGATAAAGATAAGTTGGACTATAACACAAATGAAACATGAGGTTGAATACAACAAGGAGTCTCACTTGAAGTAGAAGTCTATGAAAGTAGAGTTCGGAGGCAAGAAGGAGATTGATTGAGAGAAAAACTCCTTGAGGAGGTGTGCTTAAATAGTAAATCTGCTATCCAAAGCACACACGCACTTACAGAGCAAAAAGGCAATTGTGAGATTGACTTTACAGGTGCAACGAAGGTGACTGAGAAACACATTGAAGAACCTGGTCTTAAGTACAAAGTCTAGCTAAGGTATCTTAGTAGTGAAGTATTAGGAGTTGTTCTTTGAGTTGTAATCATAGTTCAGTGTGTTATAAACTGAAATAGGATTGTTATCTTCAAGTTGGGTGAACTCGAAGATTTGGGAAACACAAACCTTGTGTGGTTGGAATTGTTAGGAGTTAAGAGTTTATAATTCCTACGTTACATCGAGTTGTAATCAATTCTGTTGAGTCTCATTTTTAAGTGAAGTTTGGGGTTAAATCCTATAGTGGTACAAGTCGTGGTTTTTACACCTTTGTAAGACAGGTGATTTTCCACGTAAAAATCACTGTCTTATTTACTTACTACTTTCTTACTGTTGAAACACGTTAGGCAACCTGTTTCATTGATGGGAAACTAATTAAGTTAAATAAGTAGGTCGTGCAGACTACCATTATGCCTTACAAGCATAAGTAAAATTTTAGTTCATATGTCATACGCCTACGAGGCTCATATGTTTATAGGATAAAGGCCCTTGTCCGTAGCTCATATGTTTATATGATTAAGTTCTTCTTGTGCTTATTTGCTTATATATTATAGACTCCATGAACTTAATTATTTATATGCTATGTTCCATTCATGCGTACCTATTTGAATAGAAGGATAAGGTTAAGTCATCCCTAGATAGAGGGCATAGTAGAGTGACCTACTCAGTGGTTCAAAAGGTTGTAGAAAATTGGAGTCATCAGTTACATAAGGACACAAATAAGTCATTTACTCTTAATGGACCTACATATGAAGTTAGTTTCTCTCCAGCATCATCATATCATTACTTTGATCCCTATACGGGCATCATTACAGATTTCCTATTAACTAGAATTGGAAGGGTAAATTGAAAAAAGAAAATTAAGTACCATTTAGAGTTGACATAAATCATGTACAAATCTGTGGACTATAAATCTTAAATGTTATATTGATAACTTATGCTTGTTAAAGTATCGCCGAGGAATGGCGCCATGCAATTTAGGAAGAACATCGAATTAAGCCTCAAATATATGAACCTTATAGTAACAGACAAGGAATCGGTTGAGTACCATAAGGGGTAGGTTAAGCCCATTAGAACAACAACCTGAGTTTCATAGCCACTCGAACTCAAGAACTCTAGAAAGTTTCTACATTGATAATTGCTTCAAGACCCCACATGAGGTTTAAATGTCATTTGTTCAGGTTTCGTTTGCATCTGCTTAGTCGATCATAGATTCATTTGTCTATTTGTATTATAAAGGCATTCATTACCCTGTTCATATGTCATGTTTTCAAATATATAGTTCACACCTATAATTTTTGAATATTCAAATGTCATTCATAAGTGATGTCATTCCCCAGACTTAGGCCTAGATGAACCGGCTCCAATTCCTTAACTTGACCGAGCAAACCCTTCGACATGAACATGAAGATATAAAATTTCAATGACATCATATCTAAGCACGAGATAATAGGCGTGAGTTATATAAGGGAAACTCTCACATACAAGGTGGAAGTATGGAAAAATTAATTTAAAGCATCTTCTCATAAATTGTAAACAAGATATCCTTAAAACATATACATGATGTAAAACCATATTTAAGGCAACTTAAACTGATTTAAAAAATATATGCATGACTTAAATACTCTAGTCTACGAATCCTCTAATACATGATGTTAGCCAAGACAAATGGATTCCACTTCATAAGTACCATTCACCTCACGAGAAGGCTCACTCAGAACACGTACCAAGATTTTATAAGAATACCGGGACAAGGCCATAGCGTACCCAAAAGATCAAAATACATCAAAGACATAAATTGTCCCTAGATAAGAAGTGGAGTTCACCAACTCCAACTAAATATAGACTGATATGCCTATCAAGAAAACCTGCTTTCCTGAATACTTAAACTTACATCATGAGATGCAGCACCCTCGGCAAAAGGAATGTAAGTATATATGGGATAGTACTTGTATGTAAATAACATAAATAACCCAATACAAGAATAACCATCACAGGAATAAGCTCATAAAAGAAAACAAGTAACACAACATCGAGGCAGTACTTGGCATCTTTTGTTTGGGTTACTATAGGCTACCTTGCCAAACTTTATTTTTATCTTTATATGAATCATATACTACGTTCATTAGAAGAGATTTATCTAAGGACATCATGGGTGAAATAAACAATTTCCATAGGAGGGATTATGAACATATAAGAACTGTATTTGGGTTACCTTACATATTCTGGAACCTAAGGTGTAATGCATAAAGTGAAAAATAATACTTTTAAGACTTTACATCAATTGAACATTTAAATCTAGAAAAATAGGCCTTAACTCCTTTTCCCTAGAAAATCGAGTAGTGTAATAGAGCTGAAATCCTTTCAATACACATAAGTTCATAAAACTAGAAACACTTCTTAAAAAGAGAATCATCATTAATAATAAGAAATAGAGATTTACCATAAAATATAATCAATAATATGGGGAGTCACTCAATTTCCAACTATCATACATTACACCATGTTGTAACGACCTTTTTCATCATTACGGGTGATGCCAATCGTGCAAAAATCTGGGTTAGAATTGTCCCAAAATTGGAACTTAATATTTTAGGCTAGGCTAGTCTTGGATGAAATCCGAGCAAGATATGGTCAAGAGAAATCCGAAAATGGATTGAGTAAATATAATAAAGTTTAGCTTATTTTATGTTAGCTAAGATGATAAGAATTTGTAGGACTTTTCAAAAGTAAATTCAGGTAAGTAGAACTCCCGATATTGAACTTGACGTAAAGAGGTTAGTCTGAGATGACATAGTTTGAGGGTACATTGCAAAAAAGGGAAAACTAGGAGCAGTCCCGAGTTTTCTGCCTTGCCACACCCACTATAGCGGGTGGCAGGCTGCTACGGGGATGCCACTATAGCAAAATAATTCCCACTAAAGCGGGATTCAAAGGCGATCAATCCTACTATAGAAATGCCGCTATAAAAGGATTGGGTCGCTATAGCAGGGTAAAACGCTGTTATTGCAGAATCTTTTCCAAAAACATTCATTATTTCTAAGACACATTTTGGGGAGGGCTTAGGTGATTTGGGGCGATTTTCACCAGATTTCTCCGTAAAGGTAAGATATTTATCCCTATTAATTGGTTTTTTGATTCTTTGACCTTAAAATCACTAGCTTACAGGTCTTGGGGAGGGTTTAACTTGACCTAATTGTAAATTCTGGTGCTAGGGGGGTAAATTAGGTGTAAGACCTTTAGGTTTTAGTTAAAGGTTAACTACTTATGCTTGCATGACTATAATTCACTAATGTAATCATAAAATTGGTAGTTTTAAGGTGAATGTATGGTGGAAAGCCCTAGGATGGGAGAGATAATCATGAAATTGGCCTTGGGGTTCGGGATTAGACTGTAATCCTTGATATTATAGGTCATTTGATTGATTATGTATTTATATTGCTGTTGTTAGACCACAATCAAGTCGAGGTTGCAAGAAAAGGGAAAGCTCAGGTTCAACAGAGCATTTCTGGCTTGGATTGAGGTAGGTGATGGTTTAATTATAGTTAAAGTCCAATTTGTATTATGCGTAAATGATAACTATTCCTTAATACTACTTATACCATGCATGTTTAAGGAAAAGTGAATGACTATTTGATATCCTAAGTGTTAATCACATGCAATGAGTTTAATTGAAAGCTTGTTAATTTTGACAAGTGTTGTTTCTGTTATTATTGTGGTTGTGATTATATTGATATTTGTCATTATTGTGGAATGTACCAGCATTTGAACATTCCACGGGATTAATTGATATCAGGTTGGTAGACACTAGATGTCTGGGATTTGGTACATAGACAAGAGCTCGTCCCCTACAGGTCATGGCTAGTGGATGATCATAAAGACCCTTAGCATGTGTATACAAGTATTTGGTGAGTGTGATGGTTTCTTGAGTGAATCAGAGATTATGTGTTTACTTAATGTACATGTTGGTTCTTTCAGTTGAACCAGACTTAACTGTTTACTTGATGTACATGTTGGTTCCTTCAGTTGAACCAAACTTAATTATTTACTTAATGTACATGTTGGTTCCTTGAGTTGAATCCGGCTTAACTGTCTACTTGAGATACATGTTGATTCTTAAGCTGATCGGGTCTATGTGCTTAATTACTAAGGTGGTTTCTTATGTAAACTCGGACATATATTAATTGGAATAGTTGTTATTTAGGGATCCTTGGATGGTCCGGGTTACTTGTAAGATGTGACATAACTCTGTGTTGTCTATTACTTGTATATTTGGGACATGATTTATATGATTGTTGAGTCAGGGTTGTTGACTTGGAATCTTGTTGGTGGTCTTAGTTCTACTTGACTTGTTATTCTTGTTGACTCATATTAACTAAACTTCATGTTATTCTTGTTACAAGGTTAAGTGTTATGAACTTGGAGTAGAGTTGCATGATAGGGTTCATGGTTGTTAATTGTACAACGTTATGGTTGTGTGGTCAAATTTCTCATTTTGGGTTGGCCGATGACCCTACTAGTACACTGTTATTTCTTATGTACTGATACTACAAGTCCTCTTTTTTCTGAGTACAAGGCATATTTTGGTGACTGCTTTGAAACCTCAGCTCTAATTCAGACCGTAATTGAACTCTAGGTTGAGTTGCATCTTCCAGGCTACCATGAGTTCTCCACTTGTTTTTGGTCCATTATTCCTCACTTAGATATTACATTGGCTTTTTGGGGTTGCATTCCCTTCTTAAAAATTATTAGAGTTTTGGTACGATGACTTTCAAATTCTAGGGATGGTTATTTCTGCATATTTGTTCTGACTCTCATTAAATTATTAATTATTGTCTTACTTAATGAGATTGATTTAGTTGCCTAATTTCAGCTAAGTGTTGGATGATTTATGAGGTTAGTTGGTTCATCCACCGGGGGTTTAGTGTGAGTGCCACTCGATGCTGGTTTAGGTCGTGACAAAGTTGGTATCAGAGCCCTAGGTTGTTGATCTCATTGTACCAAAATGGATTCAGTAGAGTCATGCAGAATGATACAGAGATGTCTATACTTTTCTTGGAGAGGCTACAGAACTTTAGAAAACTATCCTTTCTTTCTTCCTTCATGCAATAACTTGATTCCAATTGGTATCTGGCAATCCAAATTGGTATCGAACCCTTTTCATTCCTTTGTCCACAATGGTGAACACTAGATTGAATGGAGCAAGAGCAGAAGCTCTAGCTGTGGAATCGGCTGTTCGAGGATGAGGTAGGGGTATGGGTAGGAAAAGGGGAAGAATGAGAGCAACACCCGCCAGGGATGGAGCTCAGGAAGTAGCTGACCAGGCTCTCTAGAGGCCAGCATTTCCTCCCCCACCCCAGGATCATTTTGAAAAGGCTGAGGTAGTGGATGAGGATGGAGTCAAACTAGGGTGGCGGCACTGGATGGAGGTGCAGTCCTTCCTCCGATGTCTTCTGAGGTTATTCAACAGGTTCTGGCTTTTCTGAGTGGGTTGACTTGTACTAGAGCTACCCCTACTGTGCAGACTTTTCAGGTTTTGGGTGCTCATGGCACCGCCATTTTAGCTCCCATGATAGATGAGACTTCAGGTACTGATGCATTTCCCCGTCCTGTGCTAGGCCCTATCATGACTGAGACTGAACATGAATTGCTGACCAAGTTTCTGAAAATGAAACCTCCTTCATTTCATGGTACTGAGGCTGAAGATGCATTTGAGTTCATACTTGATTGCTATGAGAGGCTACACAAATTGGGGATTGTGCAACTACATGGTGTTGAGTTTGTGACCTTCCAACTGCAAGGGGATGCAAAGCAGTGGTGGAGAGCCCATGTGGAGTGTCAGTCACCAGCTTTACCTCCATTAACTTGGGTTTAGTTTCATGCACTATTTTTGGAGAAGTATGTACCCTATACTCTTTGGGACCGCAAAAAGGATGAGTTTTTGGCCCTTGAATAGGGCAGTATGTCAGTTGCGGCCTATGAGGCTAAGTTCCATGCTCTGTCTCGCTATGTTACCCAGTTGTGGGAACTGAGGAGGAGAGGATCCAGTTGTATGTCAAAGGTTAGAACACTGATCTTCAGGTTTTGTCTGTTCACATGACTTTTGCAGAAAAGAGCTTCAATGATGTAGCTGATTATGTGAAAAAGCTTGAGGAAATTAAGCAAGTTGGTCAGGCTAAGGTATTATCCAAGAAGTCCCGGAATAAGGGTAACTACAGTGGATCTTATTCTAGGAGTCACATCTAGGAAGTTTACTCGGCTTGCTCCATTCTGTCAGCTTTGCTAGCCTCTGAAGGTGGTCATTCAGGGGCTAATCAGTAGTCTCTAGTTGCCAAATCGGTAGTAAAACATACAGAAAACCTTTGCATGAATGATATGCTCACAAACAATAGGCTTGCCCAACGACTCACAATATTCCTACCGGCCCTGCACATGCTCAACAGCTCTACAACAAATATAACCAACCTAAAAGGATATCTCTATGTCCGAGACTCACGGACATTCCTAAATAACCCACCATATATGTTCCAGAGTCAAATATAAGGCCACACAGGACCACAAGGGTAATATACAATACTTATACGAATACCACAATCAACGTATGAAATAAACGGACAAAAAAGACGGACAAGGTCTGGAGTACCAACCTATAACAAACCCACCCAAGGATACTAATTAATGCAGTTATAGCCTATATACGTAGAGTCTAGGTAGGGAAAGCCATAACCTACCTGTCATCTAACGACTAGCTGCGGGGACGACATCGTCCAAGCTCAAACTACTCCGAGAAGCTTCAAATTGCAAAACTACTATCAACATAATAATATACACATTAATACAAGACTAATGATACCCATAATGTTATAAACATAATTGGGTCAAAATCTCGGTCACAAACAGGCTTGTGGGCCCTGCAACTTGAAACCAGAAATGAAAAACACCCATGTATTCCTTACAATCCTGGGAGAACATTCTCAAAAATTGAGTAGAAATGGACCATAGAAAGGTGTCAAAACAGCCCCAACACCTTGCAATAATCCCACACAAAAATTGGGGGCTTGGAGCTCAAGAACAATGGAGGAAATGGATTTTTAGGTGAAGAAAACGAAGGAGAAGGTATATATACATACATGAATTTCTTCATCGCTATCTTGAGAAAAACCTTCAAGATCGTGATGAAAAACTAGCCAACTTATCGCGATCGCGAGGGTCAGTCTTTGAGATTGCGATGAACAAAGGGGCAGGGCCTTCATCGCTATCGCGAGAAAACCCTTTGAGATTGCGATGACCAAAGAAGTTCTTCATCGCTATCGCGAAGAAACCTTCGAGATCGTGATGACCAAAGAAGTTCTTCATTGCTATCTCAAAGAACCCTTCGTGATCGTGATGAACAAATTTCAGCCATACCAGCAACTGAAAACCAACAGTGCTAAAAACTTCTGCAGGGTATTCCGGGCACAATCGAAACCCGATACTCAAAAACCGAATATTCTATTAGAGTGGAAATGATATTCCGGACTCAATGAAATCAATGAAACTTCAATATGAGGTCGTCTCGGAGGAATTTTGACCTAAGTTAACACTAACTAATGCCAAGAAGCATCCAAAATGAGCCTGGCTCACCCAGGACCTGAACCAACCAACTACCCAACACAAACTCGGTATTTCGGAGCTAACAGCACTGATGGAATTTCCATCCGAGGCTGTCTTCTCCGAATATTGATCAAAGTCAACCAAACAAGCCCAGCTGGCTTGAAAATATAGAACGAGAGAGAAGTTTAAGCTGAAAAGCACCCAGATCCCAACCAAAGGTCAAACTAGACCAAAGTCCATACTCCAGAGCTAATAGAACTGTCAGAATTCAATTTCGAGTACGTTCACCAAGAATGTTGACTGAAGTCAACGATTTTAAAAGCCTAAAGTTCTAAAATAAGAAATGGCCAAAAATATCAAACAAATGGCCCGGGCATCAAACTACCAGACCCAGCAAGCCATAAATGACTTGGGACCTCTACAAACATGCTCTAATGGTACAAGAAAGGCAAAAACGTATAAATTACCAGAAGGGTCATTACAGACTTGATCCTAGCAGTTTATCCGAATGCAATGGGACTTCAACCCAAGTCAGTTTAAACTAGTGCTAGGGGACTTAACCCAAATTGACTTATCCAAGTGCTATGTGACTTTGAACTCAAGTCGGCCTAACCTACATCGACATGTGTAGTTTGAACCAATCATCATAGAGAATACCATCTCGGCAATATGAGTGGTTCTCCCAAAAATTATTTCGTTATATACTTGGCCTATTGGCCTCTTATTTTCTCTCATAACATATGGCTCTCTAGACCCTTTTACTTTCATAGCATGTGGCTCATTGGACCCATTTAATCTAAAATTCCTTCATTATTTCATTAGTAAATATCATAGGAAGGAAATAACAGTAGGACATCATGTATTTGTAAATTTATGAGAATCATATAACAAGGGAAAATACTTTAAACACTTGGAAATATAAATAATTTCGTAAGCTATATCATGAAGAAAGAAATAGTAAAATTTCATGTGATTGTCTAAAGAAAATCATAGGCTTCATTCTTTTGAGGATATCATAATACCATAAAAAGCACCTATTGTCTTATGGAATCTTAACCCTTTTCTTGAACATATTTCATGAGTAGTGCTTATCTTGAATCAAATAAGACATTTAGATTTACTGATGCTACTTAACTTATTATCAATACACAGAGGATGTGGGGTCATATTAGGATTCTTTAAGCTTTAAAACCTTAGTTTGTTAGAAATACATCACATCGAGAAACATATCAAAGTCAACTATATACATGAGGGGACCATTAAATCAAAGATAACTAGAACTTCATACTTATGGATACACATCTATGAGAAAAATATTTGAGGAGAATATATAGCATTTGAAGACACTAAAAATTTAGTGTAATGTTCATGATAACACAAAGGATGAGAATCTCAAAACTAGAGTATGAACTTAAAATAAATGCGGAAGCAAAATTAGGAAACAAATTGAAAAAGAGTGAACTAGAATTAAAGATATGGGAAATTCAAGAAAATAGTTTCAAGAACGCAAATTCTATGGATTTGAGAAGATCTAAGTAATAACGAATTGGTTATTGGATGAATCAAACACCTTTACCTGAGAAACTAATCAAATTTATAATCGGATCTTGACCACTTCATGAGTAACATTAGTCAATAATTAGTATGAGTACTAATCACCTTCTAGGAATTCTAAAAAGAAACCAAAGATATCAAAAAAAAGTTATCTTACTGTCTTGAACTATGAACTAGTCAACTTAAAAGATAAATCTGTCACGCCCCAAACCATGGGAGGCATGACCGACACCCGGAGCCCCAAAAGGTCGAGGGTGCCAAACTAGAGTGCGTCTCTATTGAACCTGCTGGGGGTCTGAGACCGACAAGGTCTCTAAGAATAGAAATTTGAAACACTGAAAGCTCAATAGTAGGTAAACAACTCAAGGCCGACAAGGCTATTATCATAGTAGATAGCTAATAACAAGGCCGACAAGGCCATACCCAACACTTATATACATATACACGTCTACAAGCCTCTAGGAGTAAGTAAAATATCTCATATCCAGGACAGGGCCCTGGACTACCCATAAGCTGTACATATACATAACCTGGTCAAAATATAAGCTAAACCTCTGACTCGTCATCTCCAGGAAGAATGGAGCTTACCAAAATGGCTGAACTCTGCAACTCCTACTGAAGAGGTCTGTCTGGGTTTCTGTCTGGACCTACAAGCATGAATGCAGCGCCCCCAGACAATGGGGACGTCAGTACGACAATAATGTATTGGTATGTAAGATAGAAACATAAGAGCAAATCGCAAGTAGTAAATCTGAACAAGATATAATATGAAACTTGTAAACTGTAATTGGTAAGACTCGTTAAGCTCTTTCTCCTTTATTCTTTTTAGAATACAACACCTGCAATTAACTACACGCAAACTCATCTTTAATACCACGCTGAAGCACAACTAGCGCCCGGCGCACCAGTATATTAATAGCCTCAATATGGCGGTAGCGCCTCGTGCAGCACATGTATTAATGGAGCTCATTATGGTTAGACCGTGCACTAGTATATAATGGCCTCATATGGGTAGCACTCGGATGCACAGTATGTATTAATGGCTCAATATGGCAGTAGAACTCAGCTGATCCACTATGTATATATGCGTCAATATGGCAACAAGTAGCACCTCAAGTGCCACAATAACGACGCAAATCACGCATAATGAAGTGTCATTACTAGATTGACCTTCAAAGCTATTCTTGTTATTTATGAAGGTTCATTTAGATAACTTCTTTAGCCTTGGCTTACTAGGTGTTGGACTCAACATACCAAACACATATAAATGGGGATTTGACTTTCTAACTTTCCTTTTATACTTTCTAAACCTTGATTAGGGATCACAATACAAAGAAGAAACTTGACAAAAGGATAACTTACGTTTCGTGCAAAAAGAATCAGATTCTTATAAGAAGGCGACTTGAATCACCATAATGTATAACTTAGTTCCTTAAGACTTCTTGAGTTAACAAATCATCTCTCTTACAACAAAATACTCAAATTCCTTCTTTCGGAGATTTAGAGTTCTATTTATAGATTCATGCCGATAAGGAATAAAGAAGCCTTAACATACCTCGTTCCTTCCGAAGATTGCGCTTACCACAACTTGGACTTTCATTTATTAAGTTAATCTATAACACAAGGGTATAATGAAGCTAATATTAGCTCTTAAAACTAATGCAACCTTTCCAAAACAGTAGCTAAACATTTCCCAGGCAGATTTACGTATTTTACATTAATTAAAGGTGTATCATCACACCTTTTTCCCCTGTCCAATACACATCACACACACACCAACCTACTGAATCCAATAAACAAAACACATCAAACATCCCCTACACAACTCACCATGCCAAAATACAATAGCAACACATTGAACCCACGGCTTCCGATCGCCGTCCCGTGAGTTCTTAACAATAATTCAACAACAATTGTCCATCCGAACTTCAATCCAAAAATATGATTATGGCAGAGTACTTACCACACTTGAAGGAGTGTTTTTATCTCTTTTTATTTATGCCTTGAAAAGCTTAAGTACCCCCTACACATACACCAACAAGAGAAGAAGAAACCTCTTAATTGTTACACAATTTCTATGTGTTAAATCTTAAGAAAGGGGCTGCCATAGTTCATGTCTTTCTTACCATAGGATATCCTAGCTATATGTAGTAGATTAATACCAAGATAACAAGTTGCTTAACTCACCTTAAGATTGAATGAATCTTGATCTTCTTAGAACCCTAAAGGGAGAGAGGGGCTGCCAAAAGGAAAGGAGATAAGAGAGAATTTTTCCAGCTTTTTGTGATCAATATTGATCAACAAAAGATCTGTATAAAGGGACCTTTTTGGCCAAATTTTTTGAGTATATTTGGGCCAAAATGGGTCAAGAAACTTGGGCCAAAATTACCCTTTGCTTGGGCCTCAAAAGGGTTAAGTGTTGTGGCTGATTTTGGGCTTTTCTTGGGTCAAAATGTGATCAATATTGGTGGCTACCTTTTGTAGTTGTTTGGGTCAGATTTGGTTGTGCTTTGATGGGCCAACTTTAAGCTTCATTTGGGATACCATTAGGTCTAATAATCCATGGTGTTGCTGCCCGTAATCGGCCCTCGGAACTTAGGTCGTTAGTGTAGGTAGGTGATGCACCTACTTGTCACCTAAGAGCTTAGATAAGTCGAGCAAGCACCTCACTTATTTTATCTCATTTTAAAAACCCTCATCCTTATACTTTAACTTAACACTTATATACATTTGACCATTTCAAATTCTAGGCCAAAGTACTCCTTCACAATCTCGAGCTCAAATACCTTCGTCGATATTTACTTAGTCACATAGGTTTTGAAAGGTACGGAGTGTTACATAAATCTCCAAGTAATCTGCTACAAAGGTTCAAAAAAAAACTCTCAATATATTATATTCTTCAAAATCTGATTTCATGAAGGAACAACGCACTCCTTTATATAGTAGTAAGGAAGGGGGGTTGGTCAAAGAAAAAAAACATAAATGATATTTCCTATGGACCTCGAATAATTTCCACACTTAGTCCAATATAGTCAACATAGATTAAAACAACTCTTAAATATAGATTCTAGAAGCTAGTTAAAAGAAGATTAATTTTGAGTAGCTATATTTTCTTCATTTTGGGATAGATTTGGGTCTCATTCTACTTCGTATTGGAATTTATTTTGGGCCTCCAATAGATGTAAAACTTGGACAAAATATCTTAATTGGGCTAGATATTTTCTTCTATCACAAGATAGTTTTTAATTGCTAACCGTAGCCCATTGAGCTTGTCTTGAAATTTTCTTATTTGAGATATTGTCATGGGAGTTCTTGGAATTTCTTAAGATTCATCCATGTTCTTTAATGACGTTGACCTTCCATAGTTGCTATCATTCCCATTATATTGAAAATAATTTATCCTTCAATTAAAAACTGCATCAAATAGGGAATGATCAGAAACATTGAAGGTATCACTATACAGATATACATAAGGAAGATCAAGTTTATAAGCTTTATCTCCACTCCTTTCAAGGATTTCAAATTGCCCATCTCCTTTTGGAAATAATTTGGATCTTCTTTTGGTAGAAAACCTTTCCTTACTAAACAATACACTCTTATGATATAACCAAGGATCATATAATCCTATAAAAACCATTCTCTCCGATAATTCCTTACTCACTTGGAAAATAAAAAGGAAATCTTCCAAGATTTCAAAACACCAATATGCTTAAGGAATAAAACTTGGATATCTAATTTAGTTTCACCAACTTAGTACTCTAAACCATCTTGCAAATTAAGAATCCACTAGCGTATGGTAAAGAATAAAATACACAAGATCTTTCTAGGATCAACTTAACCTAAGCATCTCTATAACATGCTTCAAATTGAATACTTTTATGGTACTGCAAAACATCATCATAATCACCAAAGATTATCTCTCCAAACAAAGTAACTTGATTCACAATAATTTCATAAATGTTGGGTAAGTACAAATAGCTAACAAAACTAAAGATTAATAATTTTAGAAAATAGTTGGCTTCTTCCATTTGTTCCTTCCAAAGATTACCTACAAAAGAAAACACACTGGGAAAAGAAGAAGAAGCAACATTAGTTCTAGTATAAGAATAAGAGGTAAGACCTTTCTTTTGCCTCAACTTTTTCTCTCTTTCTTTCATTTTTGTTTTTCTCTTTATCTTTTTTTTTTTGTGATAACTCACTCACTTTTCTCCACTGAAATTCCCCTTTTAACTCTCTTGAGTTGCCATTTTGCTCTCTCTCTCACTCCTCTTGATTTTGTATATTTCTTTGCCATTTTATTTTTCACTCAATTCTTTTTTTCTCTCATTTTCTCTTTTTTTCTAGAGGAGTAGTGTAACGACCCTCCAAGTTATTTTGTGAATTTTTACTTATTTTTCTTGTTTTGAACCTCTTCGTAGTATTTTTATGTGATTTATGACTTTTGGGGATGGATAGTACAGACCTCGAGGTGTTGAGAGTGATTTAAGTCATTGATTAGATTCTTGAGTTTTAAAAAAGTTAAGTTGATCATGGTTAACTTTTGGTCAAGACGACCTTAGTTTGGTATTTTAATATTTCTAGTAGATCCTGAACATGCTTTTTAGTCAATTTACGCATTTGATTTGTTCCCATGAGGTTACGAATAAATTCTGAGAGTCTATTTGAAGTTTTGAGTTATTTTTAAATAATTAATTTAGTTGGTGAGTAATGGGCCAAATCTATTTTTTATTTAATACGCTATATCACTTGTCCATGAGTAAGAAATTTTAAGTTAGTGGATCCTTGATATTTCTGCATCATATCATATTGTTCTAAAATAATATTGTTGTCACGATCTGATTTATCAGGTCATGATGGCACTTACAACCCCCTAGTAGGCGAACCAATTCCTGTAGCTCAGAACGGTTAGTAATGGGCTACTACCTAACCCCAATGCACAATAAGCAGAAATAAGCGAAAGCAGAATGTAAAAGTAGACAAAGCGGAAGCAAAACCCGATTATATACATAAATGATACTACACCAACCCCAAGACTTGGTATCGACAGTACATAAGCTTCTAATAGAATACAAGTGCTAGAAGTAACAAAATACAATATCAATTTGTCTTCGAAAGTACAAGGTGTATCAGTACACAAGATGAGGTGTAGACAAGCCTCGACCGGCAGGCGCTCACCCTAGTTTCGAATGTTCAAAAGCTGCACGAGTTTCCAACTCGATCAACGGTGGAAGCTAAACTAATATCTGCAAAACAAAGAACAGAAGTGTAGTATGACAACCAAGACAACGGGTACTCAGTAGGTATGATCGGCCGACTGAGCCCATATAAGATATAAAAATAGTAATAAGCAGAATACAAGAAAGAAATCACAGAAGCAAGGAAGAACCACAAGGAACTAGCACAAGAAGCAATCAACCAAGAACTACAAGTATACATGCTAGCACAAACATATACATAACACAGAAACACATGTGTAAAGAAGAAGAACACACCTGGAATTCTTACAACAATAGTATATAAAAAGGAGAGAGTTTAGAAAGCATGGCGGTATACTGGTAACCTCAAGTAAAAGGAAGGAACGAAGAAACTTCACATACTCAAGAAGGGATCAATATACTAAAGGAAAACATACAACGAATCCAACTTCAAAGATAATATAAACAGAGATCAACCTCGCAAATATCAACCTAGGATGGAAACACTAAACCACAATAACCGAGAGACACTACTCAAATCTTCATAAGGATGGAACCAAAAACTCACACTCTACTCAGAAGGCCACACAAAAGTGCCTCAATAAGATAGGACTCCCTAGCCCCCTCAATAATCAAATCCCACAACCGGAGCCTAAAAAGGCTAATAACCGCTAAGCCACCAGAACCGTAAGCCATGACAAGCTTTAAATAAAGATAGGAGTAAATATAATCTACCTACAGTCCCAATGGCCGCCCATACAACCGAGGAACACAATCAAGTGAAAACAAACCCTCCAGCCCCTAATACAACCGGAGCGTACACTGAACACACAACAAATAAGGGTGAAATCCGAGTGAAATATGCATGATGATGATATGATGGAATTGGTAATAGTAACCCTGTATGCACCTCTTCCAGGCACTTTGGTAGGAGGACCCATGGTGGGACATGCCCGCTATACCTCATCCTACACCATATACCCCTCCTCCAGCGCACCCGGCTCCTAGCCAGGCCCCAGAATGAAGGGCCCATAGAGGTCCCTGACCACATATAGTAATGAATGCAAAATATCTAACATGTCATCTGGAAATAACTCAGGGTTCAAGACAGTGGCTAAATCTCGAGTATGCGTGTCCGGGGTTGAACCAGGTCTAAAACAATAGTAGTAATCTCAGAAAACCCTCTCAAAGGGTACCCAAGGTATACTCGGGTCTAAATCCATAAGAAAATCAAGTGTAGTACTCCGCCCGGCAGAGCCTAGTATCAGTAGAAAATCAAGTGTAGTACTTCGCCCGGTAGTGCCTAGTATCAGTAGAAAATCAAGTGTAGTACTCCGCCCGGCAGAGCCTAGTATCAGTAGAAAATCAAGTGTGCAATCATCCAAAAATCCCATGTCATCATTAGGTTATACCAAAAAGGCCCCTCGGGGCCATGCAAGTTTAGGAAAACCATCTATAGTGGATCGCAACCAAAATCTTAGTAAAATATGCAGGGAAAACACTTTTTCATGGATGATATGCTCACACACAAATATAAATTAGCCCAGCGGCTCACAAATATTTCCTATCAGCCTTGCACAGGTCCAACAGCTACTCAGCAGAAATAACCATCCTAAAAGGATATCTCTATGTCCGGGACTCGCGGACATTCTCAAATAACCCACCATCTATGTTCCAGAGTCAATACAAGGCTACACAGGACCACAAGGGTAATATATGATACTACGCGAATACTATAACCAACGTATGAAATAAATGGATAGAAAAGGCGGACAAGGTCTGGGGTACCAACCTATAACAACCCACCCAAGGATGCTAATTAATGTAGTTAAAGGCTATATACGTAGAGTCTAGGTAGGGAAAGCCATAACCTACCTGTCATTCGATGACTAGCTGCGGGAATGACATCATCCAAGCTCGAACTGCTCCGAGAAACTCCAAATCATGGAACCACTATCAAAACAATAATCTACGTGTCAATACAAAGCTAACGGTACCCATATTGCTAATATATTAGCCGGGTTAAAATCTTGGTCACAAATGGGCCTGTGGGCCCTGCAACCCAAAACCAGAAACAAAAAACACAATGTGTTCCTTACCATCACGGGAGCATATGCTCAAAAATTGAGTGAAAACGAACAACAATTGGGGCTCAAAACAGCCCGCTCAAGTCAAGAATCAAAGAAGGAATTTCAAGAAATAATTCCAGAAATTAAACAAAAGAAACTTACCACCACGAGAAAATGAGCTACGGGAGTGAGAACTCAGAATCCATGATCATGCAAAGATCAATAGGGTAGATTCTACAAGAATCCCAAGCTCTTGAAAATAAGCAACAATGGAGTACTTAGGAAAACAAGAGAAGAAAAGGTTGGGGAAGAAGACTTACCAATAGCCGAGGGAACATGATTTTTGATGAGCAAATGATTCCCCCAAGTTCAAGAACTAATTTGGAGCAATTTGGTAGAGAGGATTTGTAGAGTTGGAAAAGTTTGAGGAAAAATGCTTGAAAAATGAAGGGATCAAAAATATATAGCTGCTGGTTGCTGGTCAGCGCTATCGCGCTAAAGGAGCGCGATCACCCTGAAGGAAAAGTCCCAGACCAGCGCTATCACGCTACAGGAGCGCGATCGCGCTGAAGTCCACCAGAACCAGAAAAACCAGCAACAACCAAAACTTCTACGGGGTGTTCCGAACACAATCGGAACTCGATACTCACAAACCAAATATGCTATTAGAGTGGAAACGACGTTCCGGATTCAATGGAATCGACGAAACTTCCATACGAGGTCGTTTTACAAGAATGTTGACCCAAGTCAACACTAGCTAATGCCAACCAAACACCCGAAAGTAGCCCGTCTTATCCGGGACACGAACCAACCAACTAAGTGACACAAACTCGACATTCCAGAGCTAACAGCGCTGACAGAATTTCCATTCGAGGTCGTCTTCTCCAAATGTTGACAAAAGTCAACCAAAGAAGCCCAACTGACCTGAAAACACAGAATGAGAGAGAATTCCAAGCAGAAAAGCTCCCGGATCACGACCAAAGGTCCCTCTAGACCAAAGTCCACGCTCTGGAGCTAACAGAACTGTCGGAATTTGATTCTGAGCATGTTCACCAAGAATGTTGACTGAAGTCAATGATTTCCAAAGTTAAATGCTCTAAAACCAGGAATGGACAAAAAGACCAAACAAACGACTTGGGCATCAAACTACCGGTCCTAGTAAGCCATAAATAACCTGGGGCTGCTACAGATAAGCTCTAATAGTACAAGAAAGGCGAACACGCATAAATGACCGGGAGGGTCATTGTATCATCCACTACTAAAAAGACTTTCATCCCCGAGAGTCAGGAAAGAAGGAAAGACTAGAGATAAAAAGAACAGCAGATACAAAACCCGCACTACTCTCTCGGACAACCCGGGTAGCCTCCTCAACCAAGCCTAAACTTCTTACTAGCCAAGCTAGATTCCAACCTCAAACTCCAAAACTCCAAGGATCTGCCAACCCAAACTGACCCTCAGGAATCTCAATCGATAAGCACCGACACAACACCGAACCCATAGAATCAAGGCGATCAACACACAGAACTCAAACCTTTGAAACCACAACCAAATTTGCCAGAAAAGCCAACAACCAAAAGACTAACTCATGAGCTAGCTGATTCCACAAAAACCCTTTATACTCAAGTTTTATCAAGGTCAAGTTATTGTCTACTAACTTTTGCCATCCAAGATAACAACCCGTAGCAGGTCCTCGAAAACTGGAGTTACCTGACCCAACTAACCATCAAGCAATAGAAGAACACCTTTACCAACACCAAACTCGCTAACTGAACCCAACTAATCAACCCATCTGAATCCAACTGAAGTCTGCACACCAAAGTTAGGAAAGGAATATATGAATACCTTGTGTTGACGAAGATGCTTCCAAACTGTAGAACGAACCCAACCGCTGCACCGTGCCGAGTTTGAGTCAACTGGAAGCAAATGAACCAGGGCAACCTGCCCAATAAGTTAACACCAAAACTAAGCCTCTGCAAGGGGTGTGGTGAGTCTACCATGAAGCCCGTAACCATCGCTAAGCTCCAAACCCCAAGAAGTACCTGCTGCTACTCTAAATACTTAAACACCATTCGGACTTGAACTCATCTTACCAAGCTCACCTCGGGAAGAAGTCCACCATGCCATGAATATCAAATCAAGACACCCCGTAAGCAAGGGAAAAGGTGCCTGGGGTTCAAAGTTGCCATCTAGCAACAAAATTTTGCATATAATATCAACTCGCCCCTTTGGCTCAAATCAACCACTCTACCGGATTTGCACACCACCAACTATTTCAAAGGATATACCATGCCAAACTTCTAGTCCATACTGGCCGAGTCTAACCAGTACTGGAACCTCACGTGAAAGACAACCCTTGGAGAATTAATTAAATAAGCTTCCAAACTCTCGGCAAATAAAGACGAACATAAACCTCAAAGTATCGTTAGAAACCAAGAATAGGCTCGATAATCTCAAACTGTATAACCTGACCACGTACAATACAACACCGTTGGTTCTGGAACTTACGCCACTGCATCTATCCAACCAAGAAGGAAGAAACTTCTTACCATGCAGAGCACCACTGAAATCAGGAATACCCAGCCTAAAATAGAGGTTAGCGAAGGACTAGGTGCCCAAGGCCAACAACCGCATCCGAACTGAAGTAAAGAAGCTAAGTTGCCCGAACCCACTGCCTCCCGACACTAGGATGCTAAAACCAAATAGAAACTACCACGAACCATCCGATGTAACCTGTCAAGCCATGATTCTAAAACCAAATAACAATTTACCAACCAATGCTTCTGTCGAACCCGCGAGTAGACTCATATGCTGCCAATGAACCTATAGGAACCAAAGTCAACTAGGCTTGAATAACAAGTTGCCAAAACCGCAGCTGCTACTGAAATCTCAAACCAATCGAAGAAAACCACTACAATCTGGAGATGGCCGAATTAAATCACCAACATACAATCCCAAAGCGAACCTTCGTCGTCACCTCAGCCAACTACTAAAACACATACGCATAAACAAGGAGTCATCTCTCTCTTTTTTTCAACCCAACAAAACCTTTTCGTAGCATATACTGAACCTTACAAACTCCTTGCTAAAACTAAGAACCTGGAGCCATTCCCTTAGCTCCAAAACTTACATTGTCAAAACTCAACAAGGCAGGAGAAAATGGCCCCGATGCCCGACTCACCCAGAATGCTACAAATATATCTCAACCACGAGGCTACGGTCAACACTTACTCAAAAATTCTAAAACCAAACTCAAACACAATGCCACAAGCAAAGGCTTAACAAAAGGACTATGATCGAAATTCATTACAACTGGAACTGGGGAAAATGATAAGATAACCCAATCGGACAAGAAACTGAGGGAGACTATTGGAACAAAACACATACCTGCCAACTTCCTAAACCAACCAAATAAAAAGGGTTGATTCTAATCACCCAAAAACACAACCAAACCATGCTCACTAGCATAACCAACATCTCCCATCTGAAGACAAAATCTCAACTTTGGCACAACTACCAGTAACACCAAACCAAAACAAGAACCTCTAGCCATGCTAGATAACAGCCTAGGCAACAACCATCTAGTACCGCTCAAGAGAGAGGACTCAACACAAGCCTAGAGTCGCAATGGAGCTGGAAGCAAAACCAACCAGAAAAAAGGCTAACAAGAACTACCCACGAGCTACAATTCGGGTAAACACCTCATAAGGCTAACTCACCCCCATCAACTAATAAAGAATAAACTACTAATAAAACAACACATAGATACTACAATTTACGTAATCAAATAACTAAACAAGTAGCAGGTAGACATATAAGCAAATAAATGAGAAAAGGGATAGAATCGCAATGCGAGCAGGACTATCACAAGTCTAAGGTAACAGGAGCCTTACCTGGAGCAACGATATCAAGAACCTCTACCTCAGGCCCACCAGAAAGGCCATCAGACTAACGGGATCTAACTCTGGACTGAGAGGTCGAAGATGAAGGCTCAACCGCCCCATCCCGAGGACAATCTCTAGTATAATATCCCATCACGTTACAACTATAGCAACCCAAAGAAGCTCTACTCCGACGCATGGTGCCAGTCGACTCTAGAAGGATACCTGAAACACTGTCCTAGAAGCCACCTCTAACCAATTGGGGACCACCCCTGTAACCCCGCACACTACATCTCACTGCCTAGGGACCACCCCTACTACCCTGCAATCCACCTCTGGCCGGTGGCACTGAAGCCGTGGGAGATAACACCTACTGACCCTGTTGGCTGGAAGGCAGAATTACGGGACAATCCCTAACCAAGTGCCCACTCTCTCTGCACCAATAACAAACCTTACCAAGTGGAGTCTGACGGGATGATCCTACTAGACTTGATCGGCCACCACGGCCTGCACACTCTGAAGGCAAATCTCGAGGAATATTATCCGTACCCTGCCTACTCTACTCAACATGCACTACACAACCACTCTCTGGAACTCGTAGAGAACTTGGAACTGGCCGGGTAGATAAGAAGCAATGGAACCTATATCTGGTGGAGAACCCCCTACCTCAAGTTTGATAACCTCGAGAACTGTCCTGGCGATGATGTTTCTTAGCAGTACCTCCATAAGCCTCACGACATAAACCCTCAATAGCCCAGGCATGATCCACTACCTGAAGGAAGGTCATCCCAACTGTAACCAAATGCTCGGTCGCCAAACAGAGTGGTGAAATCAAACCTCCAAAAAAACTCTGAACCCTATCAAACTCTGAAGGTACAACCCTAGCAATACGCCTAACCATGTTATGAAATCTTGGCTCATACTCCAATACCGATAGACAACCCTGCTGAAGAACGGGAAGCTCAACCCTAACTGAAGCACCACTCACAGAACCAAGTACTGAAACACTCACTGGAGGACTCAGGGTCCTAGCCATGGAGAACTGGGGTCGCTACAAATCCATTCGGAGGCTGGGCTGGCCCCATACCCCCTATCTGATGCAATAACCTCTCACTCTGATGTCCTGGCGCTGACGGAAGCACTGAAGCAACATGCATAGAAGCCTCGACACCAACCGCTGTCAAACTCGCCTTAGGCATCTGAGAAGGAATGAAACAACCAAAGTTTAGAAGCCCATAGATCCAGGAATGCACGATAAGGAGCCAAGAAGATGAAACTTTTCCTAACAATTCCCTGTAGCCTCTCGCAGATAGGATACAGACGTTATCATACCAATCTGCGAGACTCTACTTAGACATTTGAATTTGTACCATGACACCAGTGAACCTAGAGCTCTGATACCAAGCTATCATGACCCAATTTCTCAGGTCATGATGGTACGTATAACCCCCCCAGTAGGTGAACCAATTCCCGTAGCCCAGAACGGTTAGTAATGGGCTACTACCTAACCAGAATGCAGAATAAGCAAAAATAGGCGGAAGAAGAATCTAAAAGTAGACAAAGCAGAAGCAAAACTCGATTATATACATAAATGATACTACACCAACTCCAAGACTTGGTATCGACAGTACAGAAGCTTCTAATAGAATACAAGTGCTAGAAGTAACAAAATACAAAATCAATCTATCTTCAAAAATACAAGGAGTATCAGTACACAAGATGAGGTGTAGACAAGCCTCGATCGGCAGGAGCTTACCCTAGTCTCGAATGTTCAAAAGCTACACGAGTCTCTAACTCGATCAACGATGGAAGATCAACTAATATCTGAACAAAAAAGTGCAGAAGTGTAGTATGAGCACCAAAACAATGGGTACTCAGTAGGTATCATCGGCCGACTGAACGCATATAAGATATAAAAACAGTAATAAGCAGAATACAAGAAAGCAGTCACGAAAGCAAGGAAGAAGCACAAGAAACTAGCACAAAGAAGCAATCAACCAAGAACTACAAGTATACATGCTAGCACAAACATATACATAACACAAAAACACATGTGTAAGGAAGAAGAACGCACCTGGAATCCTCGCAATAATAGTATATAAAAAGGAGAGAGTTTAGAAAGCATGGTGGTATACTGGTAACCTCAAGTAAAAGGAAGGAACGAAGAAACTTCACATACTCAAGAAGGGATCAATATACTAAAGGAAAACATACAACGAATCCAACTTCAAAGATAATATAAACAGAGATCAACCTCGCAAATATCAACCTAGGATGGAAACACTAAACCACAATAACCGAGAGACACTACTCAAATCCTCATAAGGATGGAACCAAAAACTCACACTCTACTCAGAAGGCCACACAAAAGTGCCTCAATAAGATAGGACTCCCTAGCCCCCTCAATAATCAAATCCCACAACCGGAGCCTAAAAAGGCTAATAACCGCTAAGCCACCAGAACCGTAAGCCATGTGTTCCTTACCATCCCGAGAGAACATACTCAAAAATTGAGCAAAAACGAACAACAATTAGGTCTCAAAACCGCCCACTCAAATCAAGAATTAAATAAGGAATTTCAAGAAATAATTTCGAAAATTAAACAAAAGAAACTTACTACCACGAGAAGACGAGCTATGGGAGTGAGAACTCAGAATCCATGATCATGAAAAGCTCAATAGAGAAGATTCTACAAGAATCCCAAGTTCTTGAAAATAAGCAACAATGGAGGACTTAGGAAAATAAGAGAAGAAAAGGTTGGGGAAGAAGACTTACCAATACCCGAGGGAACATGGATTTTTGATGAGCAAATGATTCCCCATGTTTAAAAACTAATTTGGAGCAATTTGGTAGAGAGGATTTGTGTTTTAGAGTTGGAAAAGTATGAGGAAAAAATGCTGGAAAAACGAAGGGATCAAAAATATATAGCTGCTGGTCGTTGGTCAGCGCTATCGCGGTAAAAGAGTGTGATCACGCTGAAGGAAAAGTCCCAGACCAGCGCTATGGCGCTACAAGAGCGCGATCATGCTGAAGGGGAAAACAAAGGCCAGCGCTATCGCGCTAAAGGAGCGTGATCGCGCTGAAGGCCACCAGAACCAGAAAAACTAGCAACAACAAAAACTTCTACGGGGTGTTCCTGACACAATTGAAACCCGCTACTCATAAACCAAATATGCTATTAGAGTGGAAATGATGTTCCGGACTCAATGGAATCAACAAAACTTACATACGAGGTCATTTCAAAAGAATATTGACCCAAGTCAACACTAGCTAATGCTAACCAAACTCCCGAAATGAGCCCGTCTCATCCAGAATCCAAACCAACCAACTAACTAACACAAACTCGACATTCCAGAGCTAACGACGCTAACAAAATTTCCATCCAAGGTCATCTTCTCCAAATATTAAAGTTAACCAATTAAGCCCAATTAGCCTGAAAACACAGAATGAGAGAGAATTCCAAGCAGAAAAGCTCTCAGATTCAGACCAAAGGTCCCTCTAGACCAAAGTCCATGCTCCGTAGCTAACGGAACTATCATAATTCAATTTCAAGCACGTTCACCAAGAATGTTGACTGAAGTCAATGATTTCCAAAGTTAAAAGCTCTAAAACTAGGAATGGACAAAAAGACCAAACAAACGGCTCGGGCACCAAACTACCGGTCCCAGTAAGCCATAAATGACTTAGGGCCACTATAGGCAAGATATAACGGTACAAGAAAGGCAAACACGCATAAATAACTGGAAGGGTCATTACAATTTTGGACAAGAGCGGCTCTGTGATTTTGACTTCGAGGAGAAGGAAAAAAGATCCCTCCTGCTCCAGGTGAGTAATCTTGTAAGCTTGAGTCATTGGTGCATATATTAGAATTCTAGGGTATTAAAACATGGGTTTATTAGTTTATTATTGGGAAGAATTGAATTCCTTGGAGTTTACTGCTATTGCACGTAGGTTCAAAATGTGATAGGTCAAATTAAAGTTTAGTGACAGAATGTTTGAAGGGTAATGATTAGGCCATGATGTGTTAATGAATTTGGGAGGGTAGATATAATGAGTAATTTCAAATAAGTTAGGTTGCTGCGATCGTGGGTTTGATATGATGAACATGAGCAAATGATTAGAATGAGAATATCAATAATAATATGGAAGATATAAGATTAAGCATTATTTTGAGCAATTGAGGTTTGAGTCATGGTATTAGTTATTTGCAGCTCTAATGTTCGGCATCATGGTTATAAAGGTTTGATTATTATTCCATGGAATTGATAGAAAATTGAGGCTTTAGGCCGAGGATTTTTAGAGTAGGAGTTCTTGATTTAGGTGTCGAATAACGATCCGTGTTGGCTAAAAATTTGACATGTTAGTTTGTATTCTTATGGGATGATATAATTGAATATATTTTGAGGCGTTACATAAGGGAAAGTTCGTTACTTGACACTTAGAATTTATTTTGAAGCAAGTAGAGATTTCTAATTTCTTTTTGAGGTGCTAGTTTTATTGTATTAAATAGAATTAAGGGTAATGGATAATAAGGGAGTCCCGTATAAATGAGATAACGAGCATTCATATGGGCATCAATGCCATGCTATGGGAAATTCTTATGAAATTATTATTGGTTCATATAATCTCATAAGTTGTGATATAATTGAATTATTGAGATTCGTTAATTATGTTACCTTGATTGTGATTCATAAACTTATTTTATATACTTCATCATATATATTCATTCATACCACTCTTATTTTTGCATGATAATTATTGGTTGATATTTTCCATTGAATTATTTGTGAAACTCATATTCTTATTAAGACTATGGAAAATGGTTCTGGCAAGTGACATCATGCAAAGCAGATGAGAAACAGTTCCGGCGAGTGGTACTGTGATTATTTATAAAATTTGGGTTCTTATTATGCCGATGAAAAATGGTTTCGGCTGGTGTTATTGTACTGATGAGAAATGATTCCAGCAGGTAGATCTCATGAGTCCCTCTAGGTCCCGACTATCAGACAGAGAAAGCGAGTGTATACCGGTTTACTTTTAGTCAGTGCATTACATTGCATTACATTTTATCTATATTGCATTTCATATTGAATTATTCTAAATACGTGTCTTATTTGTTATGTTATGGTGACTTATATTATGGTAAAATTATACTTGTGAAAAAAGAAACTTTTAAAATATATCTCGTTATAGCTTCTAGAAGGAGATAGTAATCAAAGCTTTTTAAGTACATCATTTTCCCGTACTCACTCTATACTTTATGCATTTTTTTGCATACAGGAGCTGAGCCATGTACTAGGAATACTTGACTTGCTACTTGCATTCGAGGCAGTTGCGGTTAGGATTCAGGGTGTAATGACCCTTCTGGTTATTCCTGCGTTTACACTTTCTTTGTGATATTAGATCTTGCCTGTAGTGGACTTAAGTCATTTATGACTTGCTGGGACCAGTGGTTTGGTTACCTGACCATTCATTTGGTCTTTATGACCATTTCTTTATTTTAGAGCTATAACTTAGGAAATCGTTGACTTTAGTCAACATTCTTAGCTAACGTGCTTGGAATAAAATTCTAACAGTTTTGTTAGCTCTGAAACATGAAGTTTGTTCTAGTTTGACCTTTAGTCGGCGCCTGGAAACTCTTAGTGTGGTTTTGTATTGCTTTTTATGTTTTCAGTCCAGTTAGAGTTAGAAATTTGACTTTGGTTAACTTTCGATAATCGGAGTGTCAGATTCAAAATTTGACAGTTTCATCAGCTCTAGAATGTCGTGTTTAAGTTAGGTAGGTGGTTGGTTCAGGTTCTGGATGATCCAGACTCATTTTGGGTGTTTGGTTGGCCTTAGCTAATGTTGATTTGGGTTAACATTCCTCCGAAATGACCTCGTAAGAAAGTTTCATTGATTTTGTTGAGTCTAAAATGTCATTTTCACTCTAGCACCATATTTGGTTTGTGAGTATTGGATTCCAATTGTGCCCGGAATACCCCATAGAAGTTTTCATGTAGCTGATTTTTCTGTAGCAGGCATGCTTTTAGCGCCAACATTGCCAAGGCAGGACAATCGCGCTATCCTTCTGCCTGACTTCAATGCCAACAGTGCCCCTTTGGCGCGATCCGCCTATCCACCCACCTCCTTTGTAAAACCCCAGAACTTCCAAGCCCAGACCTAACTCAGAAAGCTTGAAACAATCCAAAAATTTCAACTGTCAAAAACCACGAGTCAGTCCTACAAGTCGTGGAAGATTCAACGAGCCATGGACTGTACCTGTGGAATCAGATCAGAGGGCTGACATTCCCTCTGAGAACTACGGACTGGTTCTATGAGCCATGGAAGTTTCCACGAGCCGTGGGATCCATCCATGGAACTCAGACCTGAGGGTAGTCGAATCCCTCAAGAACCACGAGAAATTTCCACGAGTAGGTTCCACGAGCCATGAACTTGGTTCGTGGTTATCAGACTCGTAGGTAAGAAGAGCATCCAGGAACCACGATAGGATTCCACGAGCCGTGGAACTTTCCATGATCCGTAGGACCCATCCATGGAACCTGAGATGCGGATTTTCCAGCAGTTTTTAAGTTAGTTTTTTAGGGGTATTTTAGACTTTTCTTTTTTATTTTAGCTCCGACTATAAATAGCCTCAGGCTTATTTTATTAATTATAATCCCCAAAAACAAGTCAGATTTTCTAAGTTAACTTCTAAAACAGAAAAGAAACATCTTCTCCAATTTTCCAGGCCTAGGGTTCTCTCCTCCAAGCTTTAACTTCAGTTTCTTGCAGGGATTTTCTTCACCAGGTATGTGGGATTTCACTAGTGGGTTCCTTCCACCCACTAGGTCCCTAGAACTCAACCAGTTCCTTCAGTTCTCCATGATTGATTAGACCTAGTGTTCATAAACCTTAGAGTTCTCTTTATTATTTAGATGTTATAAATTATATGATTCTTAGTTCATGTTTCTTGGAGAATTATTACAGTTCATATGTTGAATTTAGAACCCTAGTCTATGATAATGTTAGTACTGCATAATTTATGCTTGCTAGGCAGGTCAGTCAGATAACCATGCTTCAGAATTTCAATACCATAACCTTTAGTATGTTTATGTGCATTCTCAGATTTTATCAGTATTTTGAGCTATCCAGTGTTACAGTTGAATGTTAGTGTACGTTCAGTTGAGAGTAGACTTAGCACCGAGCAAACTAAGGTATGAAGGCTCACCTGTCAGCTTTAGGCTGAGACCTTTAGTAGCAATCCCTGAGTTCCAGAACTATGGCACCACCATAGGTTCTAAAGGGGTCACCCATCAGATTAGGCTTGACACCCTTGTCCCTGGTGGACATTATTTAGTGGATCCCCGTCAGATTTGTTCGTACCCTTGGCAAGGTATGGACACCCTTCCATCCAGGATTACAGGTTGGCCCCATGGTTAGCTCAACTTGGGGTATGTCGGTTAATAGTATCTCCCACAGTCAGATTCATGTTGCATTGACCATGTACTCAGTATTGATTTCAGTATTCAGTTCAGCATGTTATATTCATGATTTGTACTTGGTTATTGTATTTAGTTCAGCTTTCAGTTATATTTTAGTGTACCTAATTCTATATTTAGTTCTTTACTGCCCAACTTAGTACATATCCTGCATGCTCAGTACATTCAAAGTACTGACACATACTTTTGTGCTACATTATTTCATGATGTAGGTTCATGTGCTCAGCATCCAGATCGCGGTTATGACTTCCAGTCTGTACTCAACAGCTTGATTAGTGAGTCCTCCTAGTTCGAGGACAATAGACATGCTTTACTTTCAGTCTTTATTTTTCAGTTTTCAGTCTTATTAGAGTTAGCTGGGGGCATGTCCCAGCAACTCATATCAGTTAGAGACTTTCAAACATAGACTAGATTCCAGCAGTTGTTAGTGTTGTTTCCAATCAACACTATACTATTTATATATTCATATATTCAGACATTTGGGTTCTTCCCATTTAAGTTATTAAAATGGTCTTTAGCTTCCACACAGTACTTGTTTTCAAATTTGAACTTGTATAGATATGCCATGCCATGGGTTAGGTTGGGGTCACTTGTGACACTAAGCACCATGTTGCATCCAAGGGGTAGCCTCGGGGCGTGAAAACTTTGGTATCAGAGAATCAGGTTTAAGAGTCCTAGGTTGTCTGAAAGCTGCTTCAAGTAGAGCCTTCTTCATGGGTGTGAAGCGCGCCACACTTATGGGGAAGGAGCTATGGGATGTTATTAGGAACAACTTCCCTTTCTTTCTTTTCCAGTTTATGCTATAGAGTATAAACTCTATTTAAATTTCCTTCTATTCTAACTCATGCTCTTCGCATTTTAGAAAAATGCCTCCCAGATGAGCTAACGCTAGAAATCAGCCAGCCCCAATAGCTCCAGCGGATCCCCTGAATGAGCAAGTCACGCATGCCAAATTAAGGGCTGCTTTCAAAGTGCTTGCCTAGGCCATGACCGCCCAGGTTAATCAGCAGGCTGTAGCACCAGCTCCGCCTCAGGTTAACACTACTGCAGCTAGGATCTGGGATTTCACACGGATGAACCCTCCAGAGTTTCATGGGTCCAAGTCAGAAGAGGATCCCTAAGAATTTTTAGATGATATTCAGAAGGTGAAAGACATTATGGGTATCACTCCAGTCGAGGGTGCAGATCTGGATGCCTATAAGTTGAAGGGAGTGGCCTACACTTGGTATCAACAATGGAAGGAATCCCGTTATGCCAATGCAGGGCCAGTGATTTGGAACCTCTTCAAGACAACTTTTCTGGACTGGTTCTTCCAACTAGAGCTCAGGGAAGCTAAGGTTCAGGAATTCATAAATCTGAAGCAAGATGACATGAGCGTGAAGGACTATGCATTCAAGTTCACTCAGCTATCCATGTATGCTCCAGCGATAGTAGCTGACTCTAGAGATCGTTTAAGCAAGTTTGTATCTGGTGTGTCAGATGATGTAGTCAAGGAGTGCAAGACTGCTATGCTGATTAAAGAGATAGACTTCTCCAGGTTTGTTACTTATGCCCAGCAGATTGAAGAGAAGAAGGTCAAGGAAAGAGGAGGAGATACTAAGAGGGCTAGGACATGTGACTTTAGCTACTCTCAATAGAGGTTGGAGGGTGGTAACCGCTCTCAGTTCCGTTAGAAGAATTCAGCTCCAGCTCTATTTTCTTCTAGTACCCCAGTTCCTGAGTTCAAGAAAGATCGACAGGATAGAGCATCTGGGTCTAAGTCCCAAGGTACGGTTACTAGTGGGAGCACAAATCCAGTGCCTGTAGGTCATTTTATCTCCTACCTTAAGGCCAGAAAGATGATTTCCAAGTGGTATATCTACCATCTCATTTGGGTTAAGGATTCAAACTCTAAAACCCCAACTCTTGAGTTAGTTCTGGTAGTAAGCGAGTTTCCAAAAGTGTTCCCAGAAGATCTTCCCAGAGTTCCTCCCGAAAGGGAAATCGACTTCGGAATAGACCTCCTTCTAGATACCCAGCCTATTTCAATTCCTTCTTACAAAATTGCTCCAGCTGATCTAAAGGAATTGAAAGAGAAGTTGAAATACCTTCTAGAAAAGGGTTTTATCAGACCCAACATTTCTCCATAGGGTTCTCCAGTGTTGTTCGTGCATAAGAAGGACGGTTCTCTCAGGATGTGTATTGACTATCGCCAGTTAAACAAAGTCACAATCAAGAACAAATATCCTATCCCAAGGATTGATGACTTGTTCAACCAACTTCAGGGTGCTAGTTGTTTTTCGAATATAGACCTCAAATTCGACTATCATCAGCTCAGATTCAGAGGTAGTGACATCCCAAAGACAGCCTTCAGGACTCGGTATGGTAACTATGAATTTGTAGTTATGTCTTTTGGGCTAACCAATTCTCCTGCAGCTTTCATGGACTTAATAAATAGGGTGTTCAAGTAGTATTTGGACTTATTCGTAATTGTCTTCATCGATGATATCCTTGTTTATTCTCGAAATGAGGAGGAGCATGCGAATCATTTGAGGGTGCAAACTCTAAAGGACCGCTAGTTATTTGCCAAGTTTAGTTAGTGTGAGTTTTGGTTGGAATCAGTCGCTTTTCTTGGTCATGTGTGTCTAGTGATGGCATCCTAGTTGACTCTCAGAAGATTGAGGTAGTAAAGGACTGGCCCAGACCCACCTCTCCGATAGACATCAGAAGTTTTTTTGGTTTGGCTGGTTATTACAGAAGGTTCGTAGAAGGATTTTCATCCATAACTGCCCCATTGACCAAGTTGACTCAGAAGAAGGTCAAGTTTCCGTGGTCAGATGAGTGTGAGAAGAGTTTCTTGGAACTGAAAACTAGGTTGACTACAACTCCTATCTTGACTCTACCAGAGGGTTTGGATGGTTATGTGGTTTATTCTGACGCGTCCAAGATCGAACTGGGATGTGTTTTGATGCATAAGGGTAAGATCATAGCGTATGCTTCCAGATAGCTTAAGGTCCATGAGAAGAACTATCCGACTCATGACCTCGAGCTTAAAGCTGTTGTGTTTGCCTTAAAGATCTGGAGACACTACTTGTATGGTTTTCATGTTGATGTATTCACAAATCATAAAAGCTTCCAGTATGTGTTCACCCAGAAAGAGTTAAATCTTCAGAGGAGATAATGTGAGTTCCTCAAGAATTATGATATGAATATTTTCTACCATCCGGGTAAGGCCAATATAGTGGCTGATGCCTTCAGCAGACTGCCTATGGGTAGTGTGTCATATGTTGAGGAAGAGAAGAAAGAATTAGCCAGAGATGTTCATCAGATTGCTCGCTTAGGAGTTTGCCTTATGGACACGTCAGTGGGTGGTGTGATAGTCCAGAATAGATCAGAATCTTCAGTGGTAGTGGAGGTTAAAGAGAAGTAGGATAGTGATCCCATATTGCTTCATCTGAAGGGTGCAGTTCATCAACAGAGAGTTGAGGTTTTCTCCCAATGGGGAGATGGTGTACTTCGTTATCAGGGTCACTTATGTGTTCCTAAGGTGGGTGATTTGAGGCAATAGATCCTTTTGGAAGCCCATAATTTCTGATATTCCATTCATCCAGGTGCCACTAAGATGTACCGTGATCTACGTGAAGTCTATTGGTAGAACGACATGAAGAGGGACATTGTAGATTTTGTGGCTAAGTGTCCCAACTGCCAGCAGGTTAAAGTAGAACATCAGAAACCAGGAGGTGTGACTTAGGAGATTAGCATTCCTACTTGGAAGTGGGAAGTGGTTAACATAGAATTTCATTATGGGGTTGCCTCGTACTCGCAGACAGCATGACTCCATTTGGGTGATAGTGGACAGAGTCACTAAGTCAACTTATTTCTTGGCAGTCAAGACTACCAATTCAGCGGAGGAGTATGCCAAACTCTACATCAGCGAGATAGTCAGGTTGCATGGGGTTCCCCTATCTATCATCTCAGATAGAGATCCTCAATTTACATCTCATTTTTGGAAGTCTTTTCAGAAGGGTCTTGGTACTCAGGTGAATCTCAGTACAATATTTCATCCGCAGATGGATGGTTAGGCAGATCGTACCATTCAGACTTTAGAGGATATGTTGAGAGCGCGCGTGATCAATTTCAAAGGTAGTTGGGATGATCACCTACCTCTCATAAAATTTGCCTACAATAACAGCTTTCACTCCAGTATTTAGATGGCCCTGTATGAGGCACTTTATTAGAATAGATGCAGATCACCGGTTGGTTGGTTTGAAGTAGGTGAAGCAGCCTTGATTGGGCCAGATTCGATTCATGAGACTCTGGAGAAAGTTCACCTCATTAGGGAGAGATTGAAAACAACTCAGAGTCATCATAAGTCCTATGCAGATGTGAGGAGAAGGGATATAGAGTTTGAGGTTAATGATTGGATTTTCCTGAAAGTATCACCCATGAAGGGGGTGATGAGATTTGGCAAGAAGGGGAAGCTCAGTCCCAGGTATGTAGGCCCTTACAGAATCCTGAAAAGGGTTAGTAATGTGGCTTATGAGTTAGAGTTGCCAGCAGAGCTAGCAGCAGTTCATCCGGTCTTTCACATTTCCTTGTTGAAGAAGTGTGTGGGTGATCCAGCATCGATAGTACCTCTTGAGAGTGTGGCGGTGAAGGATAGCCTCACCTATGAGGAGGTTCCAGTTGAGATTCTTGACCTCAGGTTCATAGGTTGATAAACAAGGAAGTTGCTTCAGTAAAGGTTTTGTGGAGGAATAAGTTCATAGAGGGAGCTACTTGGGAAGCAAAAGCAGCCATGATGTCCAAGTACCCTCACCTCTTTCCTTCCGCTTCAGTTTCAACTTGAGGTAATAGTTCCTCTCCATCCTCTCAGTTTACTCGTGTAAATCGTCTTAGTACCTTGTTCCTTCAGTTATCCTTGAATTTCAGCACATTTGCATGTTTATGGAGCTCAGTTTAGTCATACATTAGTTTCTAGTACTCAGTTGGTAGGGATTGCAGCTCCTTCCCTCCAAAATCAGCTTAGTTAAGCTTCATTCGAGAACGAATGATCCCAAGAGGGAGATATTGTAACACCCCAGAACTTCCAAACCCTGACTTAGCTCAGAAAGCCTGAAATAATCCAAAAATTTCAACTGACAGAAACCACGAGTCAGTCCTATGAGTCGTGAAAAATTCCATAAGTCGTGGAATATACCCGTGGAATCATATCAGAGGGATGACATTCCCTCTGAGAACCATGGACTGGTTCCACGAGCCGTGGGATCCATCCGTGGAACTCAGACCTGAGGGTCATCAAATCCCTCAGGAACCAAGAGCAGGTTCCACGAGACGTGGGTGGTTCCATGAGCCGTGGGTGGTTCCATGAGCCATGAACTTGGCTCGTGGTTATCGAACCCGCAGCCAAGAAGAGAGTCCAAGAACCACGATAGGGTTCCACAAGCCGTGGAACTTTCCACAATCTGTAGGACCCTTCCATAGAACCTGAGACGCAGATTTTCCAGCAGTTATTAAGTTAGTTTCTTGAGGGTATTTTAGACCTTTCCTTTTTAGTTTAGCTCTGACTATAAATAGCCTCAGGCTTATTTTATTAAGTCTAATCCCGCAAAACAAGTCAGATTCTCTAAGTTAAATTCTAAAATAGAAAAGAAGCATCTTCTCAAATTTTCCAGGCCTAGGGTTCTCTCCTCCAAGCTTCAACTTCAGTTTCTTGCAGGGATTTTTTTCACCAGGTATGTGGGATTTCACTAGTGGGTTCCTTCCACCCACTAGGTCCCTAGAACTCAACCAGTTCCTTCAGTTCTCCATGATTAATTAGACCTAGGGTTCATAAACCTTAGAGTTCTCTTCACTATTCAGATGTTATATATTATATGATCCTTAGTTCATGTTTCTTGGAGAATTATTACAGTTCATATGTAGGATTCATAACCCTAGTCTATGATAATGTCAGTACTTCATAATTTATGCTTGCTAGGCAGGTCAGTCAGATAATCATGCTTCAGAACTTCAATGCCATAACCTTCAGTATATTTATGTGCATTCTCAGATTTTATCAGTATTTTGAGCTATCTAGTGTTACAGTTGTATGTTAGTGTACATTCAGTTGGGAGTAGACTTAGAATTGAGCGAACTAAGGGATGAAGGTTCACCCGTCAGCTTTAGGCTGAGACCTTTAGTAGCAATCCCTGAGTTCCAAAACTACGGCGCTACCATATGTTCTAAAGGGGTCACCCGTCAGATTAAGCTTGACACCCTTGTCCCTTGTGGACATCATTTAGTGGATCCCCATCAGATTTGTTTGTATCCTTGGAAAGGTATGGACACCCTCCCATCCAGAGTTACAGGTTGACCTCATGGTTAGCTCAATTTGGGGTATGTCGGTTAATAGTATCTCCCACAGTCAGATTCATATTGCATTGACCATGTAATCAATATTGATTTCAGTATTCAGTTCAGGTTGTTATATTCATGATTTGTACTTGGTTATTGTATTCAGTTCAACTTTAAGTTATATTTCAGTGTACCTAATTCTATGTTTAGTTCTTTACTTCCCATCTTAGTACATATCCTGCATGCTCAGTACATTCAAAGTACTGACAAATACTTTTATGCTACATCATTTGATGATGTAGGTTCAGGCGCTCAGCATCCAGACTGCGCATAGTTGACGTCCAGTCCGTACTCATCAACTTTATTGGTGAGTCCTCCTAGTTCGAGGACAATAAACATGCTTTACTTTCAGTCTTTATCTTTCAATTTTCAGTCTTATTAGATATAGCTGAGGGCATGTCCCAACAACTCATATCAGTTAGAAGCTTTCAAACATAGACTAGATCCCAGCAGTTGTTAGTATTGTTTTCAGTCAGCAATATACTATTTATATATTCATATATTCATACATTTAGGTTCTTCCAATTTAAGTTATTAAAATGGTCTTTAGCTTCTGTACAATACTTGTTTTCAAATTTGAACTTGTATAGATATGCCATGCCATGGGTTAGGTTGGGGTCACTTGTGACACTAAGCATCGTGTTGCGTCCAGGAAGTAGCCTCGGTGCATGAAATCCTTGTAGTGCGATAGCACAGTGCCAGCATCAATTGCGCTAGCCTACGACCAACAGTATATAATCCTCCCTCCTCAATTTTTTAGACCATTTCACCTATGTTCTCTCACTCTAAAAACATTTCCCTCTCTTAAAATTGGTTCCTAATCAGTTCCTAGCATGGAAATTCATAATTATGGTGATTATCCTCGATTCCTTCCTTTTTTGATAAGTCCTTTTCTCCAAAATTCCTTTTTTCTCCTTAGCTAAAAACCTCCACTATTGTGCTTCTTAGCTTGGGTCTTTTGTTTGGTTGTAGTGTAAATTTGGGGCTAATTGTTCATGGTTTCAAGGATTCTTATCTTGTAGACTTTCTTCCTATTCTTGTGGCGAGTAATTCCACCTTTCTATTTCAAATTATTTCAAGTATTCGCATGTCACCCTCTTCTTCTTCTTCAGGCTATTTAACCCTTTTTTTATTCAATTTCCGCTCAACTTTTGGGCATGTGTTTTTGGCGAGGTTGAGAACCTCATAATAATTTTCATTTCTGGTTTTGGGTTGTGAGACCCCCAGGCCTGCTTGTGACCTGAATTTTGATCCAACAATACTTTTAGCAATATGGGTATCATTAATCTTATTTTAATGATAGAATATGCTTGTGATAGTGTGATTGATTTTTGGGTCTTCTCAGAGCAATTTGGACTTGGACAATGTCGTTCTAGTAGCTTATCATCGAATGGAAGGTAGGTTACGATCTCCTCCATACTAGGCTTTACGTATATAGGTTATAATTGTACAAATTAGCATCCTTCAATTGGGTTTTATTAGCTTGGAACCCCAGACGTTGTCCGCTTCATTTCTATCCCTCTTATTTCACTCGTATCATTGTAGTATCTCGTTGTATTTTATAGAATTACCCTTGTGTTCCTGCGTGGCCTTGTATTTGACTATAGTCCATAGAAGGTAGGTTATTTGGGAATGTCCATGAGTCCTGGACATTGGTATCTCGATTATAGAGCTAGTTATCTGTGTTGTAGAGCAATTGGAGCCTGTGCAGGTGATAAGTTGGTATTCTACCTACTTATTTAGCCTTTAAACTTATGCTTTTGCTAAGAATAAATGGAAAAATAGTGCAATTGACACAGATTACTTCTATTTTATAGGTTTCTGTATCTTAGAAGTGTTCGAGAAGAATTTGGATGAAAATAAGTCAAAAGGAAGCTAATCAGAGAAACAAGTAGCTAGCAGCTGCACATGCCCTCGCAAACGCGGAGGACTAGCTGCAAATGCGAAGGCCAGCTGAGTCAAAGCTACAAGAAAGAGGTAGGCCACTCGCGAATGAAAAGGTCAACCAGACAGAGACTCTTCGCGAAAGCGGTGGACACTACACGTAGGCGAAGAGGAAAAGTAGCTGCGGGGGAAGAAATGGAAATTTCACCTTTTGGAAACCCCAAGTCACATAAAACTCTTCCAAGCCATCTTGAACATATCTTTGGCTATTTTCATAACATTTGATCAAGCTTGGGAGCAAGGTTCATCAACCAACACCATAAGAGTGAAGATTTGGATACTCTTTATTGTAAATCTTTAGATTTCATTCTTCAACTCTTGTTCTTAATTGCTATTTATTTGGTGTATTGTTGACTTGAGATTTTGGGTTTGTATTATAGATAATACTTTGTGGGTTATTGAATTCATATATAGATTTTGTTCTTGTTTGATTATTTAGGTCTATTGAATCCTCCATTGCTTGAATTTATAGTGAATGGTTGCAAACATTGACTTAGCTTGCTGATTTGGGTGTTTGCTTGAGAGAGAAATTCTTGAATTCGAGAAGATTCACTAGTGGGTACTTGGGAATCCATCTAGTTTGGAGGCTAGACATAGCTCCAATCGCAGAATATCCCATTTAAGGGTCCGAGCTAGAGATAGGAAGACCTTCCCAAGTTATTTGGCTAGTTTATTGCATACTCATGTTAGTTCGAGAGAAAACACATGAGATATATGCTCGATTGGCCGAGGACAGTTAGGAATACTTTTAGCCAAGACTACCTAGGTGTCAACCGGGTGCAAGTCTTGTGAATTGAATTCCCACTCCCAATTCTTCCTTGGTATCCTTGCTTGACGAAAGCAAGGAAAGCCATCGATCAATCTATCTTTTATTTGTTTTCCTTTATCTTTTAGTGTAGTTAAAAACCCCCTTTTTATTTTATCTTTCCCCCTTTCCTAATTGAACTTCAATAAGTTGCTTAGATTCTTTATTAGCTCGATCACGACTACATTTTTCCCTTGGGTACGACCTTGACACTCGTTAGGAATTATAATTTTGTTTTGACTACGCGATCACCGTGACCTCCAACTTGGAGAGCACGATTTGAGCATTTTCAAAAATGGCGTCATTGCCAGGGAACAATTTGGCGTATTGAGTTAGTTTAGGATTTAAGTTTACTTACTCTAGTTCAATTTTTGTGAATAGTTGTTTTTGTTTTGCTTATTTTCATTGTGTTGAATAATTCCATGGCATCTCATAGTCAGGATGTTATGAATGAGGCGAACTTGAAGGTGGAGACGCCCAAATCCCACTTCAACCTTTGTTCGACCTTAAGTTTGATTCAAGTCAAAGTAATCAAGCTTTTGGAAGACCTTGGAAGGAGGGTGGATGAAGGTCTATCTGGTTTTGAGTTTGCCTTGGAATGAAGCCAAAGCATCCTTCCTCACTTGAAGGCTAAAAGGTGCGATATGCAGAATAAAGAGAATGACCTTCTCATTTCTAAAACCTTTACCCCGGAAGTGCCACCGAAAATTCAATTCATGTTTGGGTCGAAGGTTCAAATCTTCCAAGTGGAAATTTCAAGGGTGAGGTAGCCGGCGTCGCACTGTGAAGTTAAATTTTGCGCTCGATGGGAGGCAACCCATCATTTTATGCTTTACTTTACTTTTTATTTCTTTTTGGTGTGTTCTAGGTGCCTATGGAAATGAGAAGAGGAACCAAATGTTGAGAAACACCAAAAATACCTCTGAAAAATATGCTTTTTGCACCTGGAAGAAGCCCGTTGCACATGCCATCGCACAAGCAACCAGTGAATTGATCAAAAACACTAGCATGTCAAACATGGTGAATTTCACACCTCACAAAGTGCCCATCACACATGGCATCGCACATCGTGGGCAGAATGCTGAAGAAACGTGAAAAATCTGGTCAGACAAGTCTTCTTCGCGAACGTGGAAGACTGGCCGCGAATGCGAAGACCAGGTTACATCATGCCTTCGTGAATGCATGGACCAGCTGCGAATGCGAAGGCCAGTTAAACTACAAACTTTCACGAACGCAGTGGGCCACCGCAAATGTGAAGCTTCCAGACAGTTCAGGTAAAGTTTAAAATGTTCAAAAATTAGAAGGCTCCAAACATTTTCTTCTCAAAACAAAGGTGCTCCCTCTCCTTTTGGCACACAATAAATTCCATCAAGTTCTTCCATTGTGTCGCTAATTGCAACTCATCAGGTATAAACACCAACCCTTCTCATTATGGTGCCTTTGTCAGGCTTGTTTTGTTTGGTTTTATGCCCCTGTCGGTCTTTGGTGTTGTTGTGGAAGAAACTGATGGTTTAGTTATTTTTAGGTTTCTTTACTTTGTAGCTTCTTTTGTCATTTTTTAGTTGAGATGTTGGTTGTTGTGGGCCAGGGGAAGTTTGAGTACCCGTTAGGCTAGATGGATCTTGCTAGGAGATATGTGGGCCACACATGTCATTGTACGAACTGCACGAGCTTCACACATGCTCACTGATTAGCATGTGCGTTACACGTGTGACACACACTTTGTCATGTGCAAATCGCATGTGTATGGAAATTGTGATACTTGTTTTGATCCACCTTTTATAGCCATGCCAATTTAGATGGATGAATTGGCCCAATGATAAACTGAGTGACGACATTCTTAAGGGCAAATCGTCATCTATTGAGGTTTTGGTTGCAAATTGACTTGTTTGGTACCATTGAGGTAGTCTTGCATGCTAAGTGAAATAGGCATACCCTTCTAATTTTTTTTGTGAAGAATGCATGGCGAATAGTGATTATTTTGGCAACTCTTTTAATCTTTTTGTGACTCTTGACTCATTAGTGGCGACAATGTGAATCAAGGTGAAATTCTAGGTGTAACCGAGCTTGGAAAATGACCTTAGGCCCTTTTTGATAGTCACTTTACCCCAATAACTCCCCATGATATCAATCCTAGTGAGCCCCTTTGAGCTTGTGACCATTCTTTTTCACCTTATTAACACATTGACCTTTTTGGAAACTCCATCTTGGCACCCATCCTCCATAATTGCTTGAAAATGAAATGTAGGCTAAAAGCCTAAGTTTGGGGGGGGGGGAAGCGAAAGATAACATAGGCAAATGCCTAAGTTTGGTGGTGCATGTAATCAAATGAGGAGAAGAAAAGAAATGCACTTCAAGTGCAAGGTAGCACCTTACTTCAAAAATTGAAAATTTCTCCAAAAGATCAATTTAATGAGAAAATTGAAAAGAAAAAATTGGTGCTACCAAGTGAAGGTGATACAAGGTGTGAATGACCATGAGTTAAAAAGGAGAAATCTTGGGTTTTGTGAGGGAGAAATAAGGTGAAGTTGAAATTGAAAAATATGAGCGGTGTTTGAAATAAAAACAAATAGCATTAGGGAGGTGTAGCCACTTGAATCAAATGATATACTTACCTTAACCCTAGCCAACATCGTAACCCGCAAGTCCTTTGTGATTCTGAACTTGGCTACCCTACATTAGTGGCGAGTTACATGAAGGGCAAGCCTATGGTTTGACATGTGTGCATTTGAACTTCTTTGTAAGTATGAGTGTTTGTATTTGTCCCTTGTGATTGTCTTTGTACATAATGTGTTTTGGGACTTTCATTCTTGTGAGGGCATGTGAATTAAGATAGTTGGTGACATTGATAAACTTCGAGCAATGAATCAAATGAGCATGTTTAGGTAAGCTAGTTGTTTGAGTCACATCTTGAGGATTGGTTGTTGTCACTTGCGTGTCTTGTTGTGCCATTGCATCATCGAATTGTGTTTTGAATTGGAAGGAAATGCTTAGAGTAAGTTATCATATGATTGACTAATCGCTAGTACCAACCGAAGTGATGTTTGGTGCTTGAAATGGGTTTTCCTTGGCTTGTGGTATTGTCATTTGCACTTGTGATTTTATGCCTCTTGAGTTGGAATATTTGAGTTGCTTGAGGACAAGCAATAGTTCAAGTTTGGGGGTTTGATAAGTTGGTATTCTACCTACTTATTTAGCCTTTAAACTTATGCTTTTGCTAAGAATAAATGGAAAAATAGTGCAATTGACACAAATTACTTCTATTTTGCATGTTTTCATGTCTTAGAAGTGTTCGAGAAGAATTTGGATGAAAATAAGTCAAAAGGAAGCTATTCGGAGAAACAAGTAGCTGGCAGCTGCACATGCCTTCGCGAACGCAGAGGACTAGTCGTGAACGCGAAGGCCAGCTGAGTCAAAGCTCCACGAAAGCGGTGGGCCACCTGCAAACACGAAGGTCAAGCAGATAGAGACTCTTCACGAACGCAGTGGACACTGCGCGTTGGCAAAGAGGAAAATCAACTGCGGGGGCAGAAATGGAAATTTCACCTTTTGGAAACCCCAATTTGCATCAAACTCTTCCAAGCCGTCTTGAAACATATCTTTGGCTATTTTCATAACTTTTGAGCAAGCTTGGGAGCAAGGTTCATCAACCAACACCATAGGAGTGAAGATTTGGATGCTCTTTATTGTAAATCTTTAGATTTTATACTTCAACTCTTGTTCTTAATTGCTATTTATTTGATGTATTGTTGACTTGAGATTTTGGGTTTGTATTAGAGATAATACTTTGTGGGTTATTGAATTCATATATAGATTTTGTTCTTGTTTGATTATTTGGGTCTATCGAATCCTTCATTGCTTGAATTTATAGTCAATGGTTGCAAACATTGACTTAGCCTGCTGATTTGGGTTTATGCTCGAGAGAGAAATTCTCAAATTCGGGAAGATTCACTAGTGGGTACTTGGGAATCCATCTAGATTGGAGGCTAGACATAGCTCTAATCGTGGAATCTCCCATTTAAGCGTTCGAGCTAGAGATAGGATGACCTCCCCTAGTTATTTGGCTGGTTTATTACTTACTCATGTTAGTTCGAGAGAAAACACATGAGATATATGCTCGATTGGTCGAAAGACAGTTAGGCATACCTTTAGCCAAGATTACCTAGGTGTCCCCTCGGTGTAAGTCTTGTGAATTGAATTCCCACTCCCAATTCTCCCTTGTTATCCTTGCTTGACGAAAGCAAGGAAAGCCATTGATCAATCAATTTGTTTTTCTTTATCTTTTAGTATAGTTATAAAACCCCTTTTTATTTTATCTTTCCCCTTTTCCTAATTGAACTTCAATAAGTTTCTTAGATTCTTTATTAGCTCGATCGCGACTACATTGTTCCCTTGTGTACGACCCCGACACTTATTGGGAATTATAAATTTTGTTTTGACTACGCGATCGCTGTAACCTCCTACTTGGAGAGCACGATTTGAGCGTTATCTGCAGGGACAATAGGTTGATTATGAGCCATTGGGCTACTGATTGTGATTGAGCATGCCATTATCATCCATATAAAGAAATTTCCTATATATTTTACTACTACTTTGGCTGCAGGCCTACTATAAATGGTTTTCTAAATCTTGCATGGCCACGAGGGCCCATGTTCGGTAAAATTAATTATAAAAGGGTTGGAACTGATTTTTATGGATCTTCTTGGGGTAAGAGAGAAAAAATGATGATTTTATCACCATTTTCATACTTATACTTAACTTGGCTGAGCTGTAGTGCTAGATATGTTTTACTACTGATTTGAGATGATACCAGACTCGGTCAAGCCAAGCGTCAGACTTGTTTTACTACTTTTTTAGACCCAAATACACCCTCAGCACCCTTTAAGGGGTTTTTGAGACTTGATTATTGATTTTGACTCAGATACACTCCATGCATTCATATTAGATATTTTGATATTTAGTATGTGGTCGAGGACCTCCTTAGACTTAGCTGATCTGGACCAGGGGCTACGTGCTGAGTGTGCCGGAGGAGGGGTATATGATGCTGTTGAGGTATACAGGTGCGTCCTTCCCTAGATCCTACCTATTGGGCCTATCAACGCTGGAGGAGGTACATATAGTACTACGGTTACACATAGTATCAGACTTCTACATAATACCATTCATTTGTGTACGATTCCACCCTTGTTTGCTATTTGCTGAGTGTACTCTCAGGTAGTATGGGATACCAGAGGGTTTGTTTTCACTTGTATGTGTTCCTCGGGTGTATGGGCACACATTGGGACTGTAGGTACATTTACTATTATTATCCTATCGTAGTACTGGTTCTTATCATGGTTACATTTGGATTCTTATTCGATTATTCATAGTTGAGAACTGTGTTGTTAGGATGAATTGATTAATAGTATTGTTTCAAGCATGATTAAGTTACTTGCTTTCCCTCACTTCCCTTCTTACTTGAGGTTACCGGTATACTGCCTATCTTTTAAACTTTCTTTATATATATCGTTGTTGCAAGGACCCCAGGTATGTTTTTCTTTCCTTCGAATGTGTTTTATGATATATATTTCTAGTAGCTAGCCGAGCATGATTGTTTTCTCCTTGTATTCTATCTGTTCTAGCTTTCGTGTACTTATCTATTTGCTTCTGTGACTATCTTCTTTCATTCTGCTATTTATTTCTTTTATATCTTATATGCCCTCAGTCGGCCTACGATGCCTACTGGGTGCCCATTGCTTTGCAATTGGTGCTCATACTACACTTTGCATCTTTCTGGTGCAGATCCTAGTGTGGATCATCGTTGTTGACTCATAGAAACTCGTAAAGGGTGCTTTTGGTTCATTCGAGACTGAGGGTGAGGTCCTGGTGACTGGAGCTTAGCTTTTATCTCATGTACTCTTTTGATATTTAGAGACAATTGTGTATATATATTCTTTTAGACCCTTGTACTCTATTTATGTAGTAGCAGCTCTTATACTATGATGCCAGGTCATGGGATGGTTTATCTTTCCTATTTATATATTCCTGTTGCTTATTTCGTTACTGTTATATCTTGCTTCTTCTCATACCTTTACTTCTTCCGCATGTTTGGTAGATAGTAGCCCATTGCTAATCACTCAAGGCTACGGGGATTGGTACACCTACAGGGGGGTTGTAGGTGCCATCATGACCTGAGAAATTGGGCCATGATAGCTTGGTATCAGAGTCTAGGTTCCCTGGTGTCATCGGTATAGGAGCCAATGTCTAGTAGAGTCCTACGGATTGGGGAAAAGATGTCCGTACTCAATTTTTGGGAGGCTACAGTGGCAACTTAGGAAACATGGATATTTTTTGCTTTTATATTGTGCGTCTTATCATAGATAATTCCTTGAAATCTCACTTGTTCTAGTTCACTCTTCCGTAGATGGCCCGTACGAGATCTTCGGCAGCGAGCGAGGGTAAGCCTTTGATCCCAGCACACCCAACTCCAGCCAGGGGCAGGGTGGTCATAGAGGTAGAGGAAGAGGACGTGCCAAAGCAGCGGTATCAACTAGAGCTTCTGGGGTTGAGTTTGAGCTTGAGTTAGTCCCAAAGCAGTAGCCTGTGGACCAGGGGACATCCCAGGTACCACCAGTGCCAGCACTAGTTTCTGTACCAGCACTAGCCCCAGCTCAGTCAGCAGGTATTTGGGGTTTGCTTTTGTAGTTACTTGGTATGATCAGGGATCAGCCCTCAGAGGTAGAACATATATCCGCTCAGGGGGCATCCCTAGGTGTTCAGAGTTCAGGAGTGTAGCCCGCTACTATGGCTCCCCATGCTGAGGTTCTTCCAGTACCTTCTATTTGTTATTGCTCCTCGCCCAGTAATGATAGAGATGGAGCAGAAGGCTCTGGGCAGATTTCTGAGATTGGCGCCGCCAAGATTTTCTGGTACTCCTGGTCAAGATCCATATGACTTTTTATCTACTTGTGAGAAGATGCTGCATCATTTGGGGTTGTTAGAGACTCACATAGTTAGTTATACTTCTTATCAGCTGGAGGTCCCAGCTAAGTTATGGTGGAGGGCCCAGGTAGCTTACAGACAATCTTCATCTCCTGAGTGGGTTTGGAGAGAGTTCTATGAGGCCTTTATGGACAACTTCTTTCCACAAAGAAATCAGGAGCGTCATAGAGAGTAGTTCACTAGACTTATGCTAGGATCTATGTCTGCATCGGAGTATGAGACTCGCTTTCACTAGCTAGCTCTATTTGGGGCTATGATCATGCCTATCGAGCCCGATAGAGTCTGTAGATTTGTTTGGGGAATTGAGGATAGAGCTTAGACAGATGGCTGAGGTACTATTTGCCAGCGGGAGATCCTTCCAGGCTATTGCAGACTACATTTGTACTATGGAGGATTTGCACTGTTATGATCCAGGGGCCAGAGAAAAAAGGCCATGACATCAGGGTAGCTATAGTGGTTCTCATTACAGTGGTAGAGGTTCAGGCTGGTATCAGCCACATAAGCATCAGGGTCAGTCTAGCCGTCCAGTGCAAGCATCACTTCAGGATTCAGATGGGCCTTAGTTTGAGCAGGGTCAGAGCAGTCAGCAGGGTTATCATGGTCAGACTTTGAGGGGTACATATTCTGAGGCATCGGGCCGTGGTAGACATACTAGGGTGGTATATCAAGGCCTTTCTAAGAGTGCAGTGTATTCAACCATTATACTAGAGAGTGCCCCCAGTGGGGTATAGTTCAGCCAGCCACTTAGCCAGCTCAACCTATTAGAGTAGTGCAGCCACCGGCTAGATGAGGTAGTTTTCAAGGTAGAGGTGGTGCCCCATGTGATAGGGCAGGTGGTAGGGATGGCGGTCGGTATGAGGCAGGTCAGTATCAGTTCTATGTGGTCCCTAGTAGACTGAAGGCAGAGGCCTCAAATGCGATGATCACAGGTACAATTTCTGTATACTGCCAGTCACCTTTTGCTTTGTTTGATCCTGGATCTACATGTTCATATGTATCTGCCTACTTTGTTCCTTGTTTGGGGTTATTATCTGTGCCTATATCTGTTTCTACCCCAGTAGGTGATTCTTTAGTAGTGGATCACGTCGTGAAATCTTGTATGATTGCTGTTGGTGATTTGGAGACTTGGGGTGACTTGATGATATTAGACATGCTAGATTTTGATGTGATTCTGGGCATGGACTATTATATCCTCAGCAAGAAGTTTTGATTGCTATGCTAAGACCATTACCATAGCCGTGCCTAGCGTATCCCCGATTATATGGCAGGGTTCTTTTAGCCATGCACCATCTGGGATCATTTCATTCCTTCATGCTAGGAAGTTGATTTCTCATGAGTGTTTGGCTTATCTAGCATATGTACGAGATGCTAGTGCAGACACTTCTTCTTCTGAGTCAGTTCTTATGGTTAGATATTTCCTAGATGTGTTTTTGACCGACCTGCTAGGCCTTCCACCTGAGAGAGATATTGACTTTGCTATTGAGAAAGAGCCAGGCACTAGGCCCATTTCTATTACTCCTTATCGCATGGCTCCTGCTGAGTTTAGGGAGCTTAAGGATCAGCTCCAGGATTTGTTAGCTAAGGGTTTCATTAGGCTGAGCGTATCACCTTGGGGTGCTCCAGCTCTATTTGTAAAGAAAAAAGATGGATCGATACAGATGTGTATTGATTATAGACAGCTGAATAAGTGACAGTAAAGAATAGATATTCGATGCCACACATAGATGACTTGTTTGATCAGCTTCAGGGTTCAGCTGTGTTTTCAAATATAGATTTGAGGTCAGGCTACCACTAGTTGAGAATTAGGATGGCGGACATCCCTTAGACAACATTCATGACACATTATGGCCACTATGAATTCCTGGTGATGTCTTTTGGGTTGACTAATGCCCCTGCAACTTTCATGGACTTGATGTTGCACACCCCGAGGTTACCCCCTGGGCGTAACACGGGACTTGGGACCACGAGTGCCCCAAGCTAATCCTTGGTCATAGCATAACTCAGGTAAAACAATTAAAGGAGCGTAAACATAATAAGGAAATCCAGAAATGTAAGCATAGATAGTCAAAATGAATGGGAAAAATACAATATAGAGAAGGACTCGAATACTGTCTATTTCTGAAAAGCCTCTAAGACGACATATGGAGTTGGTGGGATAAAACCCCAACTAACTCGACAATCTAAAAGAAAGATAAATGATACAACTGTATTTAAAACCCGTCCTCAAATTATGAGGACTCACCAATGCTGACTGGATAACCAGCTCCGACGAACCACGAGATTGATGGGAAACACCTGAATCTGTATCATCAAGAGGATGTAGCACAAGATATGCGTTAGTACTATATGATATACTGAGTACCTGAGTGATGCATGAAAATAATGAAAACGTGTTCAAAACATGTATAAGAGCTTAGTTCTTGCATAAAAGAAGTTTCATGGTACATGTCATAGTTGAATAGCAAATCATGAAATAAGAGTCAAACTCAAGTAGATATCATAAGTTCAAATAAGTCAAAAGCTTTCATACGGGAGTTTCTTATAACCGACAATAGACCATGCGAGCTACATGGAATCTAACTATATAACCCTAGTTACCAAAGCTGACCCGAATCTTGCCAAAGCACGGGCCACCATACCCAACTATATAACCCTAGTTGGAAAAGCTGTCCTATGCCCCGCTAACGCAAAGTCACCATTAATCAAGATGTGGATCCACTCTGATAAGCCCATAGGGCACTTCATTTAATAACCTACGCTGGCAACATATTTTTTGGAATTGGGTAATCAAACCCTCATCGCTCGGTACTAAATACTACTCCCAAAACATACACATATAGCTCATAACTTCTTAGTGGCACAATCTCATGCCAATTCTTGTTCGAAAAGCATGAAAACACATCGGGCATCATGCAAATTATCATATCATAAGTAGACACATCTAGATGCCAAACCTTTTCATAAAACATAGACATATCAAATGTCATATTGTTCATGCTTCAAAATCTTTAAAACTTAATATGGTAATAATTCAAAACAAACTTTCTTTTCTAAAATCATACTTGAAGAATTAAGCATGTAATTTCATAATACATAAGGACATGCTATCTAAACATGCCAATCTTCACTTGAAATCGTGCAATTTTGAAGGAATCATACTTGAAATAACCTTTAATGTATGGGCTATTGAATTCATTTAAGGAACCTCAAATAAATCATACATAAGTAATGAGAAACCATGAATTGATGATTTAAAAGTGAACCAACAATTTTCTCCTTAATTGGGTAAGAACCCAAATTTCATAAATTGGATAAGGATTAGCCTTAAGATCATGAATAGGAAACCACTTATAAAAACCCATGCAAAATCATACAATTTAGTGTTAGAATCCATAGAAGAATCATTTGGAAATAATATATTGAAGAACACATGAGAATTGGATAAGAACCCTAATTTAGAAATTTATAAAATCAATTTAGAAGATTGAGGTTTTGGGCATAAGGGTGAAGGAATTTCCTTATTGAATACCCACATGCCTGAAACATGAAGAACTTCTAGCTAGAACTTTGGGGATGAATATTTGAGAAGAATCCTTAAGGTTGGATGTGGATACTTGGAGAAGAAATCTGAAAGAAAACTCATGAGAGACTTCCTTGCTTGAGCTTCTATGATCTTGCTTGCTTGAAACCCTAGGTACCTTGCCTTAGAGTCTTGAGGGAATTCTTTAGATGTAGAGTGATGTTCTTATGAGGAATAACCCCTTTTGGGTGTTTAAAATATAAGGGAAAAGACCTGTGGTAAGAAAGGACCAAACTACCCACAACTTAAATGCCGAAAAAAAAAGCAGAAAAGTCGCCGGACGGGGCTTCCCACGGGATGTCGTGGCCCCCACGGGCCATCGGACCTAACCGTGGCCCTTACATGGAGACAAAAGGGCACACTAGTTGAGTCCCATGGGATGCCACCACGGGCCATCATGGGAGCCACGGGCGATGGCCAGCCCATCAGAATGAGCCACACCCGTCAGCCAAGCTGTCAGCTTTTGACAGCTGACAATGTTTCACTAAAATACCCATAACTTTTTATTCCAGACTCGAATCAACGAATGGTCAGTTGCTTGGAAAGATAATTCAAATACCTTTAATTTTATGGGTACTAGGCCACCTAACTCTTTATATTCTAGGAGTTATGATAGTTTAAAGTTGATCTTAGTAAGAACCTACATGAAAACTAAATCAGTAGAAGGGCTTTCAACTTAACTTTGAGCTAGAGGTCCTTTATGACTTCGATTCATATCTAATACTTCTACAAAACATAGGAATTGATCTCAATACTTAGATATAAAGAAAATTTATCTAGTTCGAGTTTAACAACGCATGAAGAAAAGTCCGGATCATGACTTAGAATTTTTGGGATGTTACAATATCTCCCCCTTGGGATCATTCGTCCTCGAATGAAGACTAATAAGTTGGGAGTGGAGGGGAAAAAGGTTGCCTTCCTATCAACAGAGTTCCAATGGCTGAAGTACTTCATGGTAACATATTTCTGACTGAAATGTACACTAAGATGGATTCATGGAACATGTATGCCTACTAAGAGCATAAGCATAATTGATGGGACATGAAACTGATTATCTACCATGATAATTGGTCTAGATTAAGAGTAAGGACTCGGCTGAAACTCATAGTGATTGAACATATTCTTAGGGATCATAGTCAACTGAATCAAACTGAGAGGAATAGCTATACGATAAAAATATTTTCTTCTAAACTGAACTTACTACCATGGACTTAGCTGAACGTAGGGTCTCTTTGCCTTAGGAATGATTACCGGTAGGTTTGAACTGATATGATATGAGCACCCTGGGCTGGGAGTAAGAACAAGACTATTCCCGCCTAAACAACACAACTGATAACTTTTAAGCTTAAGAACACCTTTTTAACTACACTAACTTCCCTGAATAGAACACTTACCATTTGTAACTAAAATCTTCACCACCGCACTGTAGATACTAAGGTCTGAGTCTGACTACCTTTTTCAATCATGTTCAAGCCTATCTCGACTAAATCTCCTGCATCTAGAGTTGCCCTCTAATAATAATCTTCCTTCTTATCATGAAAACCAACTAACCTTGAGATCTTAACCAATGGGATCACTAGTCTTACAAAGGAAAGCCCATATGTATTTCATCACGATGTTCAAGTTTATAACTATGGTCACCTTATGGTTTCTCGTATCTTACACTATCCAAGACTTCTCCTCTCTTCCCTAGCATATTTAGGAAGTGTAACATGAAGAACTTCTACAATGAAATATACCAGGGTTGAAGACTTCTAAGCTAGAACCTTGAGGGATGGAGACTTTAAGATGGAGATCCTTAGCTTGGAGGTTGAAGCTTGGGGAAGTGAAGTTCTTCCTCTTTTTGAATTTAGAATGAGGTAAATGGGGAAGGATTAGGCTAATAGGGGATAAAATCAAATTGCCCCTAACCTTAAGGAAGGATTGCAAGAAATTTCCTGCCAAATGGGCTACCCAACGGGAGTCAGAACCACGACGACCCGTCGTACCAGGTCATCAGAATAGCTGGCTAAGGGTCTGGGGTTGTTGGATGATTTTTACAGTGGGTTCTCATGTCCCATCACAATAGCAACGCCCGTGGTGACCACCCATTAGAACCTAGGAAGGGTTGGGAAAAGGCCACTGGGTCATTATCATGGCGGGGCCAACATCCCATGGCGGATGCCACGCCCGTCGCTTTAGGCTGTCGATTTGGGAGAGCTATGGTTCAGGGCCACTCATTTATTCCCACGATGTTCCCCACGTCCCATCGAAGCTTCGATCCCCGTGGCGGCCGCCGTCAGGTGTAAGATTTTGTAAAATTTTCTGGGTTCTAAATTAGAAAGATGACCTGAATACCGAGGTGCTACAATATCTCCCCCTTGAGTTTGTGCTACCTTTATAAGTTTGTGGACCTCCCACTATCCACTAAACTGAACTACGATCATTTTACACTAACAGAACAGACACTGATCTAGAATCTAGTAGAAATATCCACTTCTTTCTATAGCATAAGACTCTCCCTTGCCTAAAAAGCCTAAGACTCAATCTTTTTATCTTAAATAGGGGTTGTACGTACCACATTCAATAACTTACAACCTATCCTTTGCAATGAAATGCTAGAATTGCATGGTTCTAACTCTCAAAGTCCTCTCTTTCTACTGCCCACCACCCCAAATGCGTTAAAGCCTATACTGAGAGGCTCAAAATCATATATCCTCCTCTCGCCCACATATATATATCATGCTCACATATTTACACTTGCTGCAATTTCATGAACTTAAACTCTTACATTATACTATACCACACCTACCAGATAAATCCCACAAAACCATCATTATCTCTCTCATAAATCCCACCCCCTGGGCGTAACACGAGACTTGTGACCACGAGTGCCCCAAGCTAACCCTTGGTCATAGCATAACTCAGGCAAAACAATTAATGGAGCGGAAACATAATAAGGAAATCCAAAAATTTAAGCATAGATAGTCAAACTGAATGGGAAAAATACAATATAAAGAAAGGACTCGAATACTGTCAATGTCTGAAAAGCCTCTAAGCTGACATATGGAGTTGGTGGGATAAAACCCCAACTAACTTGACAATCTAAAAGAAAGATAAGCGATACAATTGGAATGAAAACCCGTCCTCGAACTATGAGGACTCACTAATGCTGACTGGATAATCAGCTCTGACTAATCATGAGATTGATGGGAAACACCTGAATCTGCATCATCAAGAGGATGCAACACAAGATATGCGTCAGTACTATAGGATGTACCGACGACGTGAGCGATGCATGAAAATAATGAAAATGTGTTCAAAACATGTATAAAAGCTTAGTTCATGCATAAAGGAAGTTTCATGGTACATATCATAAGTTGAATAGCAAATCATAAAATAAAAGTCAAACTCAAGCAGATATCATAAGTTCAAATAAGTCCAAAGATTTCATATGGGAGTTTCTTATAACTGACAATTGACCATGCGAGCTACATGGAATCTAACTATATAACCCTAGTTAGCAAAGCTGGCCCAAACCTTGCCAAAGCATGGGACACCATACCCAACTATATAACCCTAGTTGGCAAAGTTGTCCTATGCCCCGCTAAGGAAAGGACACCTTTAATAAAGATGTGGATCCACTCTCATAAGCCCATAGGGCACTTCATTTCATAATCTATGCTGGCAACATAGTTTTTGGACTTGGGTAATCAAACCCTCATCGCTCGGTGCTAAATACTACTCCCAAAACATGCACATATATCTCAGAACTTCTTAGTGGCACAATATCATGCCAAATCTTGTTCAAAAAGAATGAAAACACATCGGGCATCATGAAAATTCTCATATCATAAGTAGACATATCTAGATGCCAAACCTTTTCATAAAACATAGAGACATATAAAATGACATATTGTTCATGCTTTAAAATCCTTAAAACTTAATATGGTCATAATTCAAAACATACTTTCTTTTCTAAAATTATACTTGAAGAATTAAGCATGCAATTTCATAATACATAAGGACATGCTATCTAAACATGCCAATCTTCACTTGAAATCGTGCAATTTTGAAGGAATCATACTTGAAATAACCTTTAATGCATGGGATTTTGAAATCAATTAAGGAACCACAAATAAATCATACATAAGTAATGAGAAACCATGAATTGATGCTTTAAAAGTGAACCAACAATTTTTCCCTAAATTGGGTAAGAACCCAAATTTCACAAATTGGACAAGGATTACCTTTAAAATCATGAATAGGAAACCACATATAAATACCCATGAAAAATTATGCAATTTAGTGTTAGAATCCATAGAAGAATCATGATGAAATAATTTATTGAAGAACACATGAGAATAGGGTAAGAACCCTAATTTAGAAATTCATAAAATCAATTTAGAAGATTGAGGTTTTGGGAATAAGGGTGAAGGAATTCCCTTATTGAATACCCACATACCTAAAACATGAAGAACTTCTAGCTAGAACTTTGGGGATGAAGCTTGGAGAAGAATCCTTAAGGTTGGAGGTGGAGACTTGGAGAAGAAATCTGAAAGAAAACTCTTGAGAAACTTCCTTGCTTGAGCTTCTATGATCTTGCTTGCTTGAAACTAGGTACCTTGCCTTAGAGTCTTGAGGGAATTCTTTAGAGGTAGAGTAATATTCTTATGAGGAATAGCCCTTTTTGGGTATTTAAAATATGAGGGGAAAGACCTGAGGTAAGAAAAGGACCAAACAACCCTCAACTTAAATGCTGAAAAAAGCAGAAAAGTCACTGAGTGGGGATTCCCATGGGCCTCGGACCCAACCATGGCCCTTACAGGGGGACAAAAGGGCTTGCTGGTTTGTTCCCACGGGCTTCCACCACGGGACGTCATGGGAACCAGGGGCGTCGGCCAGCCCGTCAGAATGAGCCACGCCCTTCAGCCAGCCCGTCAGCTTTTGACAGCTGACAGTCTTTCACTAAAATTCCCATAACTTTTTACTATGGACTCGTATCAATGAACGGTTGGTGGAGTTGGAATGATAATTGAAATACCTTTAATTTGGTGGGTACTAGGACACTTAAATCTTTATATACTAGGAGTTATGATAGTTTAAAGTTGACCCTAGTAAGAACCTACATGAAAACTAAATCGGGAGACGAGCTTTCAACTTAACTTTGAGCTAGGGGTCTTTTATGACTTTGATTCACATCTAATACTTCTTCAAAACATAATAATTGATTTCAATACTTAGATAAAAAGAAAATTTATCTGGTTCAGGTTTAACAATGCATGAAGAACGATTTGGATCTTGACTTAGAATTTTTGGGATGTTACAATATCTCCCCCTTGGGATCATTCGTCCTCGAATGAAGAATAATAAGTTGGGAGTGGAGGGGAAAAATGTTTCCATCCTATCAACAGAGTTCCAATGGCTGAAGTACTTCATGGTAACAGATTTCTGACTGAAATATAAACTGAGATGGATTCATGGAACATATATGCCTACTGAAAGCATAAGCATAACTGATGGGACATGAAACTGACTACTACCATGATAATTGGTCTAGATTAAGAGTAACTACTCGGCTGAAACTAGTAGCGATTGAACACAATTTTAGGGATCATAGTCAACTAAATCAAACTGAGAGGAGTAGCTGCGAGAAAACTATTCTCTTCTAAACTGACCTTACTACCATGGACTTAGCTGAACGTAGGGTCTCCTGGCCTTAGGAATGATTATCGATAGGTCTGAACTGATATGATATGAGCACCCTGGGCTGGGAGTAAGAACAAGACTATTCCCGCCTAAACAACACAACTGATAACTTTTAAGCTTAAGAACACCTTTTTAACTACACTAACTTCCCTGAATAGCACACTTACCATTTGCAACTAAAATCTTCACCAGCGCACCTGTAGATACTAAGGTCTGACTCTGACTACCTTTTTCAATCATGTTCACGCCTATCTCTACTAAATCTCCTGCATCTAGAGTTACCCTCTAAGAATTATTACACCCTGAGGTTACCCCTAGACGTAACACGGGACTCGGGACCACAAGGATCCCAAGCTAACCCTCCCAAGCTAACCCTTGGTCTTAGCATTCTCAAGAAGACATAAAGGAAAACATAGCGGAAGCAACATAAGGAAATCCAAACTAGGAAACGTAATCATAGATAGATAAGTCGAATAAGGAATATAACTCAAAGATCATCCCATAACATCTATGTCTGAAAATCCTCTAAGACTAGCATAAAGAGTTGATAGGACAATACCCCAACTAACTCGACAATCTGAAAAGAAAGGGAACATAAAGTTTGAGTAAAGTCTAGTCCTCGAACTATGAGGACTCACCAAGGCTGACTGAGAGTGGCTGTGAACTCTAGCTACGTATCTGTGAAGGGACACCTGAATCTGCATCATCAAAGGATGCAACGCAATATGAGTTAATACTATAGAATGTACTAAGTATGTGAGCAATGTATAGGTATGATAAAACATGCTTTAAAATGTACTTAAACATAATCCATGCATAATAGAGTCTCAATAGAAGAAATCGTAATGAAAAGCTAAGTCATGAGGCCAAAGCCAACTTCAAAATAGTAGTTCACAAGAGAGTTCTTAAAGCTTAGAAAACTAAAAAAAAAACATACATACAGGAGTTTTTTTTAACCGACATGAGACCATGTGAGCTACATGGAATCTAACTATTTAACCCTAGTTAGCAAAGCTGACTTTGAATCTTGTCAAGGAACAAGTCACCATACCCAACTATATAACCCTAGTTGGCAAAGCTGTCCTATGCCCCGCTAAGGCAACGACACCGTACATAAAGACGTGGATCCACTCTCATAAGCCTTAAAGGCACATATCATATCATATCATAACCTATGCTGGCAACGTAGTTTCTAGGACTAAGGGTACTCTCACCCCATCCACTCGGTGCTAAGTACTACTCCCAAAACATGCACATATAGCTCATAATCTCAGAAGGGCATACTCTCATGCCAAATCTTATTCATAATGCATGAAAACACATCGAGTATCATGCAACTTTCATAACGTAGTTCATATTGCTTAGCAAATCCATAATTCAAAACATGCTTTTCTTTCTAAATCATATTTGAAGAATTAGGCATGCAATTTCATAAATACATAAAGGCCATGATATCTAATCATGCCAACTTTCTCTTGAAAACATGCAATTTCATGGGTTCATGCTAGAAATCAACTTTCATGCTTGGGCTTTTAAAACCAATGAAGGAATCATAAACAAATCATACATAATCAATAAGAAGCCATGAATTTAAACATAGAAACTGATTTCATTAATTTTCCCCAATTTTGATCAAAACCCTAATTTCATAACTTCATAAATCAAAATAAGAATTTGGGGGATTTGGGCACAAGGGTGAAAATAACTCATTGTTAAGGACCCACATACCTTAGAAGAAGATAACCCACTTCAATGGAAAAGACTTAGGAGGCTTGACTTGGAGCTTGGAGACTTGAAGCTTGAGAGGAGCTTTTCTCTTTTGGGAGGTAAGTGAGGAGCTTAGAAGAGACTTAGGATAATATGGGTGGAAACTCTACTTGAAATTGTCAAAACAACCTCACTTAGGAGTTAAAGGGTGGGAAAAGACTAAAATACTCCTGGGACGTAATTTAGAAAAATCAAGAAATTTGGTCAATTTCAGGTTCTACGGTTGGATTCCACAGATCGTCATTTGAACAATGACCCATGGTCCCAACTCGTGGTTCCTGGCTAAGAGGTTAGGTCGCAGAAGCATTTCTATGGGTCAATAGGACGGACCTATAGACTGAACGACGGGTTGTCATTTAGAGTCGTCGTCACATGGAGCTCAGTTGACTCCTGGTTATGGTCCGTCGTTAGAATGATGGGTCATAGAGTCGAGTCGTGAAACTTGGGAACATGCCAATCCTCTGAACTCAATCCACGAGTCAACATGATGGACCCGTCATTTGAATGACGAGTCATCATTTGAACTCGTGGTTCCGGGGAGCATGGTCAGCCTACAAGTCTGATTCCACGAGTGGAATCACGACCCATAGAATGAACTACGGTCCATAGAACCCATTAGTGGTTCTCAGACCAGAGGCCAACCTTGAAGATACTGAACCACAGATTCCTTTCCACGACTCGTGGTTTGAACCACAATCTGTGGTTTGGATCTTTCATTTTTGAAACATGAAAATTTTCTGAGGATTCAACCTAGATAGCTGGATATGTTTCTGGGGTGTTACAATATCTCTCCCTTGGGATCATTTATCCTCGAATGAAGGCTAAACAAGGAAAACTGAGGGGGAAAATAGCCCAGCCAAACATCTAAACATGGAAATTAAGGAAACATCATGAAAACTTAACTTCTCAACTTGAAAACATGATAAACTAACTTCGAAAATATGAATACATGCTAGGATCGTGAGAGAAACTACTGGATTAGAATCAGAGGGACATATTAAGGATGAAACTACTTCCTCAAGCTGAAATTGTATTGAAAGGAAAATGGTGAGGGTACTTGGCCTTCATGGATGATTCTTCTCCCCCAGTAGCTCCTTCAACTGAGTTGTTAAAACTGAAGTACTATCGTGGTAACCAACTTCTGATAAAAACTGAGCTGGATTCATAAGACACGTATACATGATGAGAATGTAAAAATGACCAATAGGACAGGAACTGGTCATTAAACATGATAATTGGCCTGGGATGAGAGTAGGGACTCGGCTAAAACTCATAAAGAACAAACATACTCTAGAACTCACAGTTAACCGAAAGGGACACCAAACTGAGAGAAGTAGATATACGGGGAAACTATTCTCTCCTGAATACCACTCCTACCATTTGGAACTAACAACCTTAACAGAGCACATAAAGGTACTAAGGTCTGAGTCTAACTACCTGATTCTCCATGTTCAAACCTATCTCAACTAGATCTGTTGCATCTAGAACATCTTCTAAGGATAGCATCCCCTCTTATCACAATAACCAACTAACCTAGGGCTCCCAACCAAAGGGTCACTACTTGAGCAAAACAATTATTCACATGTATCCCATCACGATATTCAAGCTTATAACTATGGTCACCTTATGGTTTCGTAGCTTACCCTATTTAAGACTTCTCTCCTCTTTCCTATCATAAATAGGAATCACAAATTCAAGAACTTATATGGAGAGACATACTAAACTTTCTCATCTAACTATTTCGCATGAATAATCCTTACCTCATAATTCACCCACACTTAGAAGTCAAGGTGGAACAAGTACACTAACAAGGAAAATAAATCTGCTACCTCCCTGCTAGGCTACTATAAGGCCTTCTCCCTTAAAATTATAACAACATAAACCAGAATCATCAAAAGAAAAGAGCGAGAGCATGAGCGTCACAAATGAAAGACTACTGATTGATCTTGACTTACACTTAGCGTGATCAAGCCACTCAAGGTGGGGCTTGGGGAATTTAGCACAATAGGCATAAGCACTTCATATACTAGGCACGTAAGACATGAATTAGTAGGGATCACCACTCCTCGTCATCAAAGGCAAGATCAAAGGGCTTTCGAATAAGGAAGTCATAAGCATGAATCATTTCAAGAATCAGGTCTGAGCATATACATGGTGTAACATGATTTGATTAGCCATTGAGGCACGTCTAAGGAATTAACTGAGAGAATAGGACCAAGAATACTAAGAGACATGAGTTTACATAGATAACAAACCTCAAGGCATAAAGCTAGAATTTATAGAATCGCAGGATAAGAGTAGAATCGTTGCCTGAAGCAATCACTTGCCATTCTAGAATCTGAACATGAGCATGAATCTGAAATAGGACCATGGCACTGACACACAAGGCATAGAAAGATATCATAATGGCAGAAGTATACTTAGGACGCTAAGATTGAAATAAGCTTCTGCCTACCCTCTTGACTTTTTTCTAACACCCACAAGCATCGCTACCTGAGCCTCCAAAATCTGACCAATTCTACACTCCACTATATCCCCCTTAGGTTCATGCCACCCTCCTAAGTTTATGGACCTCTCACCAACCTCTCAAAGGAACTATGATCGTTTTACCCTAACCGAACATATACTACTCCTGAATCTAGCACGAATATCCACTTCCTTCTATAGTCTAAGACTCTCCTTCTCCTAAAAGTCTAGGCCTCAACCCTCCTATTACCACTTAGTTCTAGGTCAAGACAACTCACAACCAAACAAGAATAGGGTCCGGGGACTATGGATGCATACAAGAAGAAAATCTACTGACGTACCTGATTCAACTTCTGGAGGAATAATCTGACTCGGCTGGCTAGGCAATGAAAGGAATTGGTTTTGGAGATGAACACCATAGTTGCTCCGCTTAGATGAGGGGCAATTCTTGATCCTATGGTGTCGCGCCCTATTTTCCTCGCGGAAAAGCGGGTTTCGACGTGACAACTCTCTTTTTAGGACGAGAGCGTGAAGAGTCGCCACCTAACGAATTTAAGGCGCGTTAGGGCACCGTTCTAACTAATTACAACTAAATTAAATTTTAAGTCTACGCAACCAGAGAATCGGGTAAGGGTTCAAGTTACCTCGAAAGGAAGGTGTTAAGCACCTTTCGAGGTCCACAAATGTGGGTCCCTGCCGGATTCGTTATTTATGTGGGAATAGGTGATAAATAATGAGTCGATTAATTAAACTAAAACTATGTAATCAAACAAGTAAGACTTTATTTAAAACAAGTATTTAAGCCAAATTAATTGCTAAAATCTAAGTGAGAAAAGTGGTCATGAATTAACGCCAGTAAATAAATAAACGAAAAGATCAGATAAGCGAGAAGTCAGAAGTGACACAATGATATAGGAAAAGAGACCTAATTACTAAGCGATTTAGTTAATTACCCCAAACAAATAGAAAGAAACAAACCTAGGTTAATTTTAACCTATTCGGATCAGCGCCCGGCTTATTATCGGAGACAATTCCAAAGATATTGTCATGTTCTGCTCGGGTCGATTTCCATCATATCCATCTATCTACCCGCCTAAGTTGGTTATTAAGATTATCATTCCTAGGAGCGTACTAAAGAAATGAAAAATCTAGCGTACCTTAATATGCCTACCCGTCCCAACTTAATGTCCAAGAGGCATTGGACTTACTAACTGGGTATGGGACTAGACAAATAAAATCTTAGGTTTCCTAATTAGACACGGAAAAGCATCAAGCAAAAACAAGAAAGGACTTTTAAACAAGCAGCACCTAACAGTCTCAAACATGCCTCTCAATCAAGGTTAAAATAAGCAATCAAACAATGCTTCGAAAATTAACATTTTTTTCATATGGTTAAAACCTATAAACATGATCTCTAGTGATTAACGATGCAGAAGATTGACAATTTTTATTGAACATGTGGGCATGATTTCTGATAATGCAGAAAATTTATTAATTAAATCCTATAAGCCGAACCTTTAGTTATTTAACATACTGAAAACATGTTTTAAGCATATAGGCATGCTGACTGGTTAATCTCATATGCTGAAAGTTGATTTAATCCTATTAGCAGGATATTTACATAGTTAAACAGTGCAGAAAACTATTAGAGAACTATAGACATAAAAACTGATTAAACTATAACGATTAATTTAAAATCCTTACAGCATGGTTACTAATTGGTTTAAATTGATTAATACACCAAATTACAGCTGACTACAGACAGTATCGAACATAAACCGAAAGTAAAATTACGAACATGTTTATAATGTGCGAGATGACCTTGAACATGCTAAAAAAAACTGGTTTAAACCTAAAAAAAACATGATATCTAAATACTAAACAGATTTTAATTTATGACATGGTAATTAATTAGATTAGATGCAAAGAACTAATTTTGAATCCTAAAGACATGGTTACTAAAATGTTGAAACTGATTTTAAACCTACAATATGGTAACTAAATATCAAAACAGATTTTAACTTATGGCATGGTAACTAATTAAAACATATATTTCTAATCCTATAGGCATGGTAGCTAAATATGTTTAGATTAAATCGGCAGAAATTACAAATAACATGCAGAATTGGAAATTGTATGAATCATGCAATAAATGTGACAATTGTAGGCAGAATGCACATATACAAGATTACTACAAGCATGCTGGACATTTCACATTTTAAACTTATTGACATGACATTTAAAATTAAATTAACAATCCATTTAGTTAATACCTATAGGCATGGTTTTTATGTGAATTTTATCAGCCAGATTAAAACAGATAGCACATAGTTTGCCCCTCCCCCGTAGTAACCCCTAAAGTATCTTATTTATCATCAGAGTTTTACAATAAATTATTACAGACCAAAATAATGAATGAGAAATAAAATAAACAGATCTAAAGCTTGGAGATTCCCAAATCCTGGACAACTCTTCATTGTAATACCCATCTGCCAACAGAGAACCTGCCGATCATGTCAAAGTAGGATCCGGAGGAACCTATCACAACCCATAAGACCGCCCCTGACATGTCAGAGTTCCTGAGGATCTCAAGGATCCTAGGCAGTGCTTATGTCAGGGAGTAGGGGTGTGTTTGAGCCTCCGTTTCCGCCAAAGTAGCACAAAATGAAACATAACAGATTCAAGTGCAGTCATAGTAGGACAAAACCAACCAGTTTCAATAGCTCAATGCAAAGCCAAACAAATAGAGAATAAATTCCGAATTTACATCCTATAAACATGCTTTTATAACATAATCACAGAACAATCGTGGATAAACACAGATGGATACATATTCTAAAGGTAAACATACATATGAATTGAAATCTACATCGACAAAACACTAACCAGTTATCTGCAAATAGCAAAAATATTCGAAGTCTTCACACTTAGCAATCAGTACCACTTATCAACCAAGAAGAGAAGTTCTAAGAGAAATATAAGAGTAGCAGTGTCTGTAAAGTCTCCCCAATAATACAAATAGAGGGTTGCTTTTATAATGAAAGAATAAGACTTGGATTAAGGAAAGAAATAAGTTTAACCAAATGAATTAAGATTTTTTTTTAATTTTCTCCTAATCAAATCAATTAGCCCCAAATTATCATAAGAAGAGAGTAATTAAAGGAAAAAGAATATTTTAAAAGGTCAATCCTGGGAATTGTTTCCTTAAGCAAATGAGCTAATCCAATAATATAAAAAGAATCATGCTATTTTACCATAATTAAGCAAGTAACAAGTTGTCTAAAATTCAAAATAGTAAATATTCCGTACAATCTGTCTCTTCTCATTATAACCCATTTTGTGGAATTAAGCAATTGCACCAATCAAGTCAACATATACCAAAATTGTCTAGGTACTAAGTCTACTTTAATCCACAAAAGGAAGGAAAATCACTCAAAGGGATGATTACATGATGTGGTCAATCAATTACACAATAGAATTTATCAAGGATAATCAAGTATCAAGTTGTCTCCAATTTGAATCCGAAAGGAGAAAGGCAGGAAGACCAATTTGCCACAAATAGATAAATAACATGGCTATTCTAATCATAAATGTAATGCAAAATCGTGCTTGGACTGAATCAATTATAATCCAAAATGAACGAGTAATGAGCACAGCAGATTACAGAGTTAATCGAAGAGGGAAAATAGCAAGACTTTTAAGACTCGGAAGTAAGTATAAGTTCCCCAGACAGGAATATAGGTTGTATTTCCTAACCAACAACCAGCCATGACACGAGAAGGGAATATTAAACAAATCATCCATCATTTCCATGCTTGCCATAATACATGGTAATTAGGCATGCTTAGACAACCGTTTCACAACAAAGTAAACTCATAAGAACTTTCAGAATTAAAATTTATAGCAACTTCGTAAAAACATGATTTTCCACATACTGTAATCGGCATAAGTGGTCAGTCACAAATCCGTAAAATCAAATGAACATGCACAAAACCCTCATAAATGGATTTAGAACCTGTAATACGAGAGAATGAGATGGAGCAGAATATGATACACCTGAGCACCAATCGCAACACAGGGTGACCCCAGGCGGATCTGACAAGAAAATCGTCATTCAATTTCGTCGGAGTCTTACGCCATCCGTCGGAGGAAAGGAAACCTCTGGGATTTTAATAGTGTCAATGGAGAGGGGGTTTGGGTTTCTATTTTGTGGGGTTTTCACCGCTGCTGGTGGGGTTTGTCTAGTGGTTTTTGGTAGTGATTTTTTGGTGGAGATGAAGAGGTGAGGGTGGTGTTCATGGGGTTTGGTCGGCTGGAGCTTTGTTGGTCGGGCACCAGAACCAGAAGCGGTACTCGCCGCTGTTTCGTCGGCGGGTCCGACAGAGTAGAAATAGGATAAAGAGGAGGAAGAGAGAGGCAGCGAAGGGGGAGGGTGGTGCCGGCGTTGTTGTTGACCGCCGATGCTAAGCGGCGATGGTGGCGGCAGTGAGGAGGGAGAAAGAGAGGAGAGAGAGCTTTAGGGGGCGGTGGAGGAGAATGGGATTAGGGTTTGGGGGGTGGTGTGATTAAATGGTAAGAAAAGGTGAGCTTTAATCTTGGCCGTTGATCGTATTAGATCAATGGCTAAGATTTGAGCTCATCCTAGGTCAGATTTGAAATTAAAATTAGGCCAGATTGGCTCAAATTTAGGCTATAATTGAAATGAATTGGATAGATAAGGGCTACAATTTAAATAAATTGGGAAGAAAATTAGAATTAGGCTGCTATTTAATTAATAACATACTGCATATGTAATTTAATAGATAAAATAATAACTAACGATAATTAACAAATAATTAACAAACAAAATATATTATTTAAAATTATAAATAAATTTCGTATACATTTTGTACGTAAAAATAAATGACATGTAATATCATATGAAATTTAAGATAAAAATAGTAATAATAGAGAATAATTATATATTTATATACTAATTTCAAAGTGTTAACAAGTAATTCATTTAATGAATCAAGTAAAAAAATGTAAAATAAATTAATATTTAAAATAATTATTATTATTAAAATAACAGTCCGAGAGAGGTATAGGGAGGTCAAAATTGGGTGTCAACAGCTGCCCCTTCCTTGCTCGGGAATGAAGGATGAATTGACGGGCAAGGAACGTTGACTGAGTAGCCAATTTTGTCCGATCGGAGGCGTAGTTCCTCGAAGTCGGAGAAACAAAGGGGGAATTATAAAAGAGCTGCAGCCGAGACTTCGGTTTCCAAGTCGCCTACATATCCCTGTTTTTACGGGAATCAGGCCATGTGTAGTTCTATATTTAGAAACGAACGAGGCTCCTAGAGGAGATATACAACCGAACTTCTGGACGAAGACGTAGTTGGCACGAGTTGACGAGATTTGAGCGGTTAGCTGAGAATAGCACGCGAGCAACGGTCCCGTGTTGGTGATATAATGATAAGAAAGGTTGTGTTTTGGAAGCGAAGACGATGGTTAATCTCGTTTCTTGGCTTGTTCAACTTTCGGTGCCTGCAATTTCTATTATAACTAGATAAAAGATTAACGTTTAAATAATAAATAAAGTAAAACATGATGCAGGTTCCCTTTAAGACTATGGAAGGTTGCTTAAGACGGTAAAAATGATGTCTTTAGCGATGATATCTCAGGGTCATGATACGTAAAATTTAATCCTCAGGCCATGAAACGATGTCCGCGGGCCATGAAAATGATGCCTTTAGACGATGAGGCCTTTGGAGCATGATGAGCAGAAAGTGAATCCTTAGGCCATGAAATGATGTCCGCGGGCCATGAAAATGATGCCTTTAGACTATGACGCCTTTGGAGTATGACAAGCAGAAAGTAAATCCTTAGGCCATGAAATGATGTCCGTAGGCCATGAAAATGATGCCTTTAGACTATGACGCCTTTGGAGTATGACAAGCATAAAGTAAATCCTTAGGCCATGAAATGATGTCCGTAGGCCATGAAAATGATGCCTTTAGACTATGACGCCTTTGGAGCATGTTAAGCAGAAATTAAAGGAAGCATATCTGTTTTGAGTGGCATATCATGACGTTTGATAGCTTCTGAATAATTTGTACCATGGTAGCTTGTTGTGATTCAACACGGTCACGGGCTTAATGCAATCTCGGGCACAATGCAATTTCGGGCACAATGCGATTCTCTGGCCAATGCAATCTTGGGCATAATGCAATCTCGGGCCAAAATGCAATCTCGGGCTCAAATGCACTTTTCGGGCAAATATAATTCTCGAGCCAAATATAATTCTCAGGCTTAATGCAATCTCGGGCCAAATGCAATCTCGGGCCAAATGCAATTCTCGGGCCAAATGCAATTCTCGGGCTCAAATGCAATTCTCGGGCTTAATGCAATTCTCGGGCTTAATGCAATTCTCGGGCTTAATGCAATCTCGGGACAAATGCAGTCTCGGGCCAAAATGCAATCTCGGGCAAAATGCAATTCTCGGGCAATTCTCGGGCCAAATGCAATTCTCGGGCTTAATGCAATCTCGGGCCAAATGCAATCTCGGGCCAAATGCAATTCTCGGGCTTAATGCAATCTCGGGCCAAATGCAATCTCGGGCCAAATGCAATTCTCGGGCTCAAATGCAATTCTCGGGCTTAATGCAATCTCGGGCCAAATGCAATTCTCGGGCTCAAATGCAATTCTCGGGCCAAATATAATTCTCGAGCCAGATGTAATTCTCGGGCTTAATGCAATCTCGGGCCAAATGCAATCTCGGGCTAAATGCAATTTTCGGGCTCAGATGCAATTCTCGGGCTTAATGCAATTCTCAGGCTTAATGCAATCTCGGGCCAAATGCAATTCTCGGGCTCAAATGCAATTCTCGGGCTTAATGCAATTCTCGGGCTTAATGCAATCTCGGGCCAAATGCAATTCTCGGGCTCAAATGCAATTCTCGGGCCAAATATAATTCTCGAGCCAGATGTAATTCTCGGGCTTAATGCAGTCTCGGGCCAAATGCAATCTCGGGCCAAATGCAATTCTCGGGCTCAAATGCAATTCTCGGGCCAAATATAATTCTCGAGCCAGATGTAATTCTCGGGCTTAATGCAATCTCGGGCCAAATGCAATCTCGGGCCAAATGTAATTTTCGGGCTCAAATGCAATTCTCGGGCTTAATGCAATTCTCGGGCTTAATGCAATCTCGGGCCAAATGCAATTCTCGGGCTCAAATGCAATTCTCGAGCCAAATATAATTCTCGAGCCAGATGTAATTCTCGGGCTTAATGCAATCTCAGGCCAAATGCAATCTCGGGCCAAATATAATTCTCGAGCCAGATGTAATTCTCGGGCTTAATGCAATTCTTCTTTGAGGGGATAGAGTAGCTTAACTTTCTTGCCATATTTTGATGACGGTGTTTGCCTTGATGATGCTGAGACAATTCTCGGATTTGTACCTGCTAGTTCTGCGTTCAAAGAAAAATTGTTAATTTGTAAAAAGGGGAGGTTGATTTGTGCATCTGCTCTTGGGTGCATCTGTCCTCCTTGTTATGTGTCTGCGGGCCATCGCACTCTCTTCGGGCACTCGCTCGCGCAGATAAATGAATGATCTTTGAAATAGAATTTTGAGATAACTTGCTTTGAAAAGGGAAATCATAACACGTGACATCTTATTGTCTTTGCGTTTGGAGTGCAGCTCCGATGAAATTTTTGAGGGTTCTCAAAAATTTCTGCCCCAGTGTAGAACTTGTCTTTCGGCTAGAAAATTTTGTAGAATGAGCGATCGCTTGCTGTGAATTTTGAGGTTCCCTCAAAATTTTCTGCCCCAGTCTTACGATTCATGGTAATGCTTTTCAGATGGAATTTTTGAGATCCTCTCAAAAATTCTCCCCCAGTTATAATGCTTGATAGAGGGAAAATGAAAGGTTTTATTATGATAAGACCGAACTCCATAGGAGCGCCTACGTATCCCTCTTAAACGGGAATCAGGTCGAACGTAGTTCCGATTACAAGGTAAGGAAGTATAACAGAAATAACTTTCTCTTAATTGCTCAGATGAAGTATCTCTTGACAGCGTTGGAATTGATAAGCTTGGGCCACACTTCACCGTCCATTTCTGCTAGTACGAGTGCTCTACCATCTAAGCTACATCCCCTTCTTTCTTGATAACCCAAATTGAGCCTTCCAGATCCACTGCCTCTCCAGCTTCCAACATGTTGACCTGATGATTTGGGAGCGGATTGTTGGTGACATTCGGAGCTGGGTCTTTCAACTGAATGACCTTTGTATCAATTAACTTCTGAATTCGATCCTTCAGTGGGCGGCATACTTCAGTAGTATGTGAACCTTTCATCCCTGAATGGTACGCACAGACTTTGTTAGGGTCATACCATTTGGCCTGAGTGTCTACAGGTAAAGCGAGAACGGGAGTGATGAGGCCAGCTACCCTCAACCTTTCATACAACTGGGCAATTGGTTCAGCCAAAGGAGTATACTGCTTGACCGGCCTTTTCTCGAAATTGGCTCGGGGTCTGTAATTTGGATTAGGTGGGGGAGATTGGAATTGAGAAGGCTGGGCGCTATAAACGGGGTGAGAAGGGATTTGGTATGGGTATGCAGGCATTTGATAAAAAGGGACATGGTATGGAGATTGTTGGTATAGTGGAGGATGGGTCGTAGGCATTTGGGAAATGAGTGGTGTTTTGAAATCTTGTTCCATCATCACAGTCTCCACTTCTTTTTTCTTTCGGTTTTCAGAAATTCCGCCAGATTGTAGGGACTTACTGGTAGCCCGTAGAGCCTCCAAATTGATAATGCTACCACTTTTGATGCCTTCCTCTAGTCTTTCCCCGACCTGAATGATCTCGGCGAAACTCTTTTCCGTGATGAGCATCATCTTCTCATAGTACTGTGGTTCCTGGGCCCGAATAAAATAGTCTTTCATTTGAGCTTCGTCCATTGGAGGTCGGGCTCTGGCCGCTTCAGCTCTCCATCTCAAGGCATATTCCCGAAACAATTCATTAGGTTTCTTCTTCAGGTTTTGGATGTGAAACCAATTTGGGGCGTTATCCATGTTGAATCCGAATCTTTCTACAAAATCGGAGACCATGTCTATCCATCTGGACCACTTTCTGGTATCCTGCTCAATGTACCAGGTTAAGGCCTCCCCTGTAAGGCTTCTCATGAACAGCTTCATCCGTATTTTCTCATCTCTTCCTACTCCCACCAGCTTATCACAGTACATTCTCAAGTGCGCTTTGGGATCCCCGGTCCCATTGAATAACTCAAATTTTAGGGGTTTGTACCCCTCTGGTAATTCAACGTCTGGGTGCATACATAGGTCTTCATAATTCAGACCCTTCACCCCTCTAATGCCCTCTATATGTTGCAGTCTGTTGGTGACCTGCTCCAGCTTTTCGACCATGTTCTGTATTAACCGGTCTTTTTCTGAAGGCTCTGGCTCAAGCTGGTGCTGAACAAGAGGAGCAGTTTCCACGTATATGGGGTTTAGGTTATGATTTCCCGGGACGTGGGTAGGGACTATATTTGCAGTGGTTTGGGAGTTTTGTGGAGCTGAGAGGGTAGGATATTGTGGTGGAGGACATTGGCTAGTCCTTGGAAGAACGTAAGTATGCTACAAGTCATTTTGTGGTTGCGATATATTGGGTATGGTTTGGAATTTTGCGGCGGTGTCGTCCTCGACCGTCAGGTCACGAGGACTGTTCAAAGTGAAGGACAACTTGGCCAAATTACGAACCTGCGTCAGTTCATCCTGTAATTCAAGGATTTTTTGCTCCATTCGTAAGATCAGCTCATCACGGTCTCCCCCAACACTTTCTGAGACTTCCTTACTCTTACTAGCACTGTTGTCACCCATTTTATCTTTTGTTTCACGATATGGACTCGGAGGAGGAGGAGGAGGAGGAGGAGTCCCTTTCGATCTAGTATGATATCCCAGCATGCACAAATCAACCTTTGGGAAGGGAGTAAGAGTAAGACAAAATTAACAGAAACCAAGTTAGTAGTAAGATATTTATTCTAAAGATAAACACATTGATTGCGAAAAATAAACGTCCTAAATGCAAGGGGCCTCGTTGAGCCAGAGGTAGGCCTAAAACGACACATATATGACTCATGACATTTTAATCCAAGCCAGCCTTTAAATATTAGTCAGAGTTTAGAGTCAGATAATAAACGAAGTAAACCATTTATTAAATCAAATTTTGATCTACGATAATTCTTTGCGGAAATGGAAAAACAAAAAAGTAAAGCTAGGGAAAAGCGGGATGACAAGGGAAAATCCTAAATTCAGAAGCCTCCAATCTCTTCCACGGTCGGTGCTAACTCAAAGTCGCTAAACTTGAAAACGACCCTTTCAGGATCCCGAAATTGCAACAAAGCCTTGATCAAATACCGATCTGGAGCTACATAAATCAAAGAGGTCAGGAAACCCAAGGACCGACGAATCTCTTTACCATGTTCTTTCTTCATACCTTCCCACCATCTCCTTAATTTGTGGGGAACACCCACAACCATCCTAGTGTTGGGAAACGCCGGTGTGCCTTCCATTCTACAACCTGAAAGAGAAACAAAAAAAACTTTTCTAAACTTCTTTCATATTAAACTGGCTTGGATTAATTTGTCATGATCACTTAGCACATAATATGATTATTTGTCTTTGGATTGATGGGAACCCTTTGACAATAAGGAGGCTGCTAATTTCGCGGGTTGGCTCCTAGGGCCAAACCGCCTATGGCTGATGCATGCATGACTTATATAAAGGGGTGGATACAACACTATCCTAAGTTTCTGAGATTTGGATAGACGCGGACTCAAGGTTTTCTATGCGAGGAGGCACGTGGTCACACGGTAGCAAAACTATCCGCTCACCCCACGTTTATGCCAACTCTCTAAAATGGGTATTTGAAAGAATTTTGGAGAAGTGCAAAGGCACAACTCACGTGTATAGTATGTGAAAGTGTGAAGTGCCCAAGTGGGAGAGATATGAGCGGAATGACAGTTATGAAAAGCAGTAACATGTAGCATATAGCGAAAAACAGTAACACATGAACAGTTTAACGAAACAATAACAACATAAATAAAGCAAGATTAAGAAATAAAAGTAAATAAATAAAGGGAAAGGAATAAATGCATCATGAGATATACTAAATAACTAGATGAAATAAATAAACTAATCATGAAATACTAGTAAGAAAACACGTAAGGAGAATAAGAAAAGACATTAAGCATGAAACAAACTTGATTATTTAAGAAAACAAATAAGGGAGAAAGGAAAAGGGACTAATCATAAATTTTCCTTTTGACGAAGAAAAAAACAAATTCAATCCTATAAAGGTAACAAAAACAAAGATAAATAAATACGAAATCCCACATAAAATACAAACCCGTAATGGTTAGAACCTAAATATCCCCAGCGGAGTCGCCATTCTGTCGCGCCTCGTTTTCCTCGCGGAAAAGCGGGTTTCGACGTGACAACTCTCTTTTTAGGACGAGAGCGTGAAGAGTCGCCACCTAACGAATTTAAGGCGCGTTAGGGCGCCGTTCTAACTAATTACAACTAAATTAAATT